>SNQJ01S0029234.1:182423-200629 GCA_010110895.2 Picea sitchensis
GAGTATCTCATTAAATGGAGGAAACTATCGGCTGAAGATTCCACTTGGGAAGATGAGTCTTTTATACAGAAGCATCCAGATTTACTCAAGCATTGCAGACAACACTTGTCTCAAGGGGAGGGGCATGTTAAGCCCTAATATTGCCTCATTACCCCTTAATTGGGGCATATTATATTAGTAATGTTATTTTATTTATATCGGCTTTAGACCATTAGTTGTAATTATACCTCCTAGTCTCCTATATATACCAAGGAGACATTTTCATTTTGAATCATCTTGTACTTGAACATTTAAGTGGGGTAAAAGGAGGTTGCCCCCTCGAAGAGGCTTCTTTTCTGAAATTATCTCTTTTTCAAGGCATTGAGTACTTTTTCTGAGGATTTTCTATGCTATATTGATATTTGGTTCTTAACATTGTCCTAGTTTTGGAGCTGCCAGCAAGGTAAAAGAGATAAATTTTGTTGCTTATTAATGACAGAAGAATGATTTGTTTGCCAAGGTGGCATTCTCAACCTCATCCATCAGCCTTGAAGACTTGTGCAGTTGTCGAAGACTATAAAGTTATCAAAGATTCGAGGCATATAAAATGAAAATAGGTTATGAAGTTTTCCAATTTTCGGTTGAAGATATGACCAGTTGTCAAAGAAGGATCTCAAGTTGCCTTGTAATAACTAGGAGTTTGTTGAAGAGGTCGAATATGTTGAAGATCAAATTGTGAATCAAATTGCACCTGGAGAATAGGATCTATTTCCTAGAATCATGTAATTGGTTAGATTTGTACTCACTTGTAATTCTGAGATCCATTATTTGAGGATCAAAAACTGTTTTCTTAAACTTATTTAAATGGATAGAGACCACAGTCTGCAAGGTTCAACTATGGGGACTTGACCACTACTATTGTATTCTTCAGACATTTTGAATACATATTAGACATAAGATTTTTTTTCCATCTCTGTTCAGACTTTCACATTCTCTCTTATATTAATTTTATCTGAATATTATGTTCGTTGTTTATTGTTTGTCTGATGTATGATAACTGTCAACTTGTCATTACATCCATAAACATATAATATGCAACTACTTCACTTGTTTTGTCTGGCCATTCACATGTACTTTGTGTATATGTTTCTGCTAGTATTATAGGTATTCTCCATTCTTTCACTATTTATTAAACCTTCTGAACACCTTTGGTTGAAAGCCTTATCTTTCTTAAAGTATTCATATATGTCTAAAGTGTGTGAGAATTGATTGATTCATCCATCTTGATCCATTTGATTAAAACATTGAGAAATTAGTAAGTTATGAAGCTTCTTCGAAGTACAACCTAGAAGAATTTGTTGGAGTGATAACAGTTTCCATGGATGGTATCATGAAGAATCAATAACTGATGATGAGTAGGATCGTCAACTTGGAAAGGTCCCAGAGCCAAACACCTAGGGTCCCATACAAAGGGAAATTTCAAAGGGGGAACCAATTTTATAAGCTAAAGAATGAGCAAGAATTTCCAAACACCTTAGCCCCTACAAACGTTGTGGATGAAAACCCTTGGTGCTTAAAATGCAATGAAGAACATTGGGAACATGAATCTCCTTACAGTAATGATGGCCATCAACAAGTGAACAATATAGGCCATGTAATGGAAGTCCCTCAAATAAATATCACCATTGCAGAGCATTAGGAGGGCATGAAAGAAGCAGCTAGATTGGCTAGAATGGCGGTAATAAACAACCTAGACCAGGAATCAAAAGAAAAATTGAAGAAACAAGAGATTCAGGTGTATATAAGAAAGAAACGGATCCAACCTACCGCTGAACAGAAAAAAAAAACATCCTTGGATGTGCTCCTTCCTAAAACATCCAAGACTGAAAGGGCGGACTTAAAATTTGACTTTGAAGGGGAATTATCCAAGATGCATGTAACTATCCCTTTGAAAGAAGTCATCAAGGTGCCATCTTTCAAAGAATGTTTTGACAATTTCTTTCAAGGATCAGATGGACCCATGGACCCTCCTATCATGTTGCAAGCCGATCACTTCAGGGTCCAGTATGACGAACATCCCCCTTTATTCATGACCTTAATAATGAATAATAAGAGCCTCAACAACTGCATGTTGGATACAGGGGTCGGTGCCAACATGATGTCCCTCAAGGTCATGAAACAATTAGGGTTGAAATTCACATGACCTTATAGGAATGTGTGTGGATTTGAGTCTAAATCCATACTAACACATGGGGTAATTGAGAATGTCCAAGTTTTCCTTAAAGATTACCCTGAAAAGGTCATCCACATGGACATAGTGGTCGTAGACGTCCCAGATGTGTGGGGAATGTTATTATCCAAGAAGTTTGCCTCTGAATTGGGGGGTGCTCTTGAGATGGACCTAACTTGTGTGAATATACCCTCGAAAGATAGAGCTATTGGTTGTCTCCAGAATGTTCCTATGACTACAATTCATGTGCAAGAGCCTAATGTTTCCAAAAAGGATGAAAAGGCACATGATGAGAGCATACAAACTCTTCATAAGTATTCACCAGAAGATATGCCTTTTGAAAAATAAGAAGAGTTTGATCAGATTAAATGGCCCAAGAAAAAGGAATACCAACAACTCCTAGACAAGTTCAAAAGCAAGGAAGTCAGGACTGTGAAGATATTAAAGAAAGCAGAAGATGATGTACAGATACGTCCGTCCCAGCAGGAAGTGTTTATAGCAGAGTCCCACCCTCCTCCCTCAGCACATACTCACATGAATGAAGACTGGTATGCAGCAAGAGTTCACATAGAAAGAGGATGCATTGGTAAAGCTCCAAGCAGTTGTCCAAGATCACTGGGAAGAAAGGCCACTTTCCATTGACACTGTCGAATTTCCATTAACACTGTCGAAGCCAATACCATGAACGCAACAAATTTGGTAAGTTTGCATTCCTTATACTTTACTCAAGAGCACCTGGGCTATTTTGAAAAGCATACCGAAGTCATTGGTTCCAAACTGTTAAGGCCAATGGGCTATGATGGAAAAGGGCTAGATAAGAGAAGACAAGGCATCCTAAGCCCTATTGTAGTTGCATCGAGGGTTGGGCATGAAAGTCTAGGTTTCGATTGTGGAAATGAAAAGTCCATGAACAATAAGACCACTTTTTTGAAGGCAAAGGACATTTTGAAATTTTCTTGCTCATCATAAGCCAGAGTAGAAATACATGAAGGTGGCATCCCACTACTGTTGGACACACCTACCACACTTAGAGGGGGGGTGAATGAGTGTGGGGATGTTTTTCCCAAAACTTCCCTCTTTCACAAAACTCATTAGTTAGCATTTGACATTTACTCATTACTCATTGTTGTCATTAATAATCATTTATATGTGAATACATATCAGCAACATATATCAGCAATATATCATCAACAAATCATCTCCACAAGGAACACAAGATGTATGTACAATTTTTCTTTTTATTATGGACTTCAATCCGGGGGTTTTTTATTATGGACTTCAAACCGGGGTTTTTAGCAAATAACTAATAGAGTACAAATTTACAAGAGTCTCCAAATTATATGCAAGTACTAACTTACATTCTCAAGACTAACCGAGATGAGGGGTAACAATCTCAACAAGCATCAATCTGTACTATAAACAAGAGTATCAAACTATGCACCAACCTGTGCTAAACAACCTCAGGAATCAACCTATACCATAAACAAGTGCATCCAACCATAAAATTCAAGTATATACAAATAATTTTTCAACTACTCATAAACAATGAATCATCAATATAAAATTCAACATCATCAACTATACACTTCATGTATAAAGCAACTCATCAACTCCGCTAGTTTTCTTAACCATGACTAGTTTTGGATTAGTCAACAACCCTAACTTGAAGTAATCATAAATTTGAACCTCAGAATGTATAAATATCTGAAAATGATACACAATGTTCTTTTAGTGTTTTAATGCAATTCCTCCAGTGGCACTTCACTTGTAACCTCTCCTAAAATGAGTTATAGCAAAAATGGTATACCTTGCTTGAACTCGATTATTCTAGAGAGCGAATTTCTAGAATGAACCATTATCGGAATATTTGTTGAATCAATCTGAAAATATTCCAGCACAACATCAGAATATAAACCAAATACACAATTGGTCTCTAATCAATTTGGATACTCAGGAAGAATTTATGATTTTTTTACCGGAAACACCTATTTTTGACTAGTTTCGTGACTATCCACAAACCCTATTTTGCACCTGAGTAACTCCAAAAATAAAACACCCAATAAGCTGGAAATTTTTAACCACGGATACTTGATATGTTTTCTCACTTTCATAGAAATTTTGTGGGAATTCAAATCATTATATAAACAAGTTATAGCTAAAATGGTGAGATGACTTGTAAATAACACATACCTTAGAAAGTACACTAAAGAATTTATCCTTCCTTGTATTTCTGCCTTCTCTTTATTCACCTTCCCTCAGAATTCTGGTTTATATATCCCGGTTACCTCAGTCACCTATAGATATTCACATGCTCAAGTGTTCCATAACAAAAATGTCTAATTTCCATCAATACTCCAAAGATATTCTCACAAGAAGCTCTATTGATCCAAAAAGGATGATCTACAAGAGACCATTGCTATCCTATTTACCATCCCTCTAAGTCACTCTTAACCAATTTTACACTTAACCCATTTCTAGTTACTTAACCTATTTTCTCCTTATTTTAGGTTTAACCACCTTCCATAAATAGAAAGTTCTCCAATACTTTATCATTTAAATATTCCTTTCCTTGATTTTGTCAATTCACTTTATCATTTCTTGATTTTGTCACCTCTTGATTATTTAAATAATCCAATCTTGAATTTGTCACTTTAATTTATCATTTAAATAATATTAACCCATTTCTAGGTCACTTAACCTATTTTCCTTATTTTGCTAACCACTTTCCATAAATAATATTCTTCTTGATTTTGTCACCCTAATTTATCATTCTCTTCTATTTTTCACTTTTATTATTTAAATAATCCACCTTGACTTTGTCACTTTACTTTAATCATTTCCTTTTGATTTTGTCACTTCATTATTTAAATAATCCACCTTGACTTTGTCACTTTACTTTATCATTTAAATAATGATTTCTTCTTTAGGTCACTTTGACTCTTTGACCTTGGGGGCTTCAAGCCTTCATGTGGGGTCCTTCTATTCCTTGGTGGGGAGGCTTGGTGAACTCTCAAAACCATGAGGGAGTTATGTGACATTCCACATACCACCTAAATGGCATGACAAGCACTATTCATCTAGGATAGTTTCACCAACAATTTTGATCTTCATCTCTCATTATTCCACATACAAGTATTGGTCCCTCCAACCATTATTCTACTTTATAACTCAACTAGCAAAGCATCTTCCCATGAGGGAATGCACCATATGGGGAACACTTTGAGTTCATTTTTCACCTTATCAATCATGATAAGACAATAATGAGAGCATGGGTCCTCCAACTATTCTTCTAGGATAACCCAACTGCTGCCTCTCCCCGTGAGGGATTTCACTACAAGGGGACCACTTTGAGCTCATCCATTTGTGCACCCCTGACACCATGGATAAGACACACGAGTCATCTATACATTTTCCAACAAATGCATCATATACCAACAAACCACATCGGATCCATATTCATCATGTATCAATGACAACTCATTGATCCATATCTCATCTATGCATTCTTATCAAGGAAAATATATATTATATTACACTTAATCATCAATCAATCAACTTTGACATCAATCAATCACTTGACATCAATCAATCAAACTATTGGTACTCAATGACAACATGATCCAACAATCTCTTTAAGTAATGATGGCAATACCAACATTGATGTCAACACCAATTACCACTATTGATGTGTCAACATGTAGAAATGACATGCTCTACATCAATAGTCAATGTGGACTATCTCTCCCATCAATAAACATCAATCACATCAATGCGATTAACTCTCCTTGACATCAATGGCAAGGGCCATTCTCATCTTTGCTGTTCTCGCTTTGAACTCTACTTGGGTTGTTCCCTTCAATGCCTTGAACTTCCCTCAAATAATATCTCCCCTTTGAACAAGGGATATCACCGATGTAAATAAGATACATCAAACATACCCCCCATGTGACCATTTCTCCCCCTGGAATTATGCTTTGTGCTCTTTCTTCAAATATAGGTCTCTTTCTAGGTATGTATTTGATAAATATCTCTCCTAGGGAATCATGGAAGAAGAATGACTCCATGGTATAAGGTTCCCCTATCTTCCTCGCACGAATAATATGCTACCATATGACAATCATTGGACATGTCCATGCATCAAAACTTGTGCCATACTATACATCATGAAACAAAAGATATGTCATCAATGAAATAGAGAATCATGAACAATATATTCACCAAGTACATCATGTACAAAATGTGTCATTCCTTCCATGCACACCCATGCATCAATCGCTACGTACAACAATTTGCTAAAAGATATCATCCATGAATATCCAATTATATAAGCAATATGCATCTACCAATATACAAACATGTGCATCTACCAACATGCAAAACAATGTGCATCTATCAATATTCTAAACAAATACCATCCAAGAGTGTACCATCATACATCATTACTTGCACCAAGTAAGTATATCAACCATGTGTCAATAAGTTAAGATTCCCCAATGATGCAACATGAATCTCAATCTACATGTCTCAATGTGTAGCCCATCCATGAAATGCATGTACCATGATATCCAAAAAACTATATACCTAACAATACATCATAGTATATATCAATGAAACTTCAAAAGTACTAGCCATGTACTCACTCCAAATAGATCAACATCAAACCATACCATGGGTTAGTGACATGCACCCAAGATTTATTTTATATCATAACCTTGTGTGTGATCTAACTTAGAACCATGAAAACCTGCAAAAAATAGTGTCATAACTTGCAATAAACCATGTCAAACCTTGCAAGATAGAGTTATACCATCATACCAAACTCCAAGCCATGTGTATTGCCTTTTCCCAAGGCTTTACAACAAACACGCTGCCTCGCTAAAAATAACCGGTACATGTAGTATAAACCTATTCATGGTTAGAATGTTTGGACACATGACTATCACCATTGTTACCCTGTGCCTTAGTAAATGGCACATTTGAACTTCCTTCAATCTTTCATTCTGATCTCATGCCCGCCCCTCTTTCACCCACTGTGAAGACCCTCTCTTCGTAACTTGAGCTCGAACATTCCATCTTTCTAAATATGTCTCCTTCTTACTTCATTCCTTCTCTAGCCACAAGTATGTGAAGTTCTCATCATGGACTTTTCTTCTTGTGTTCTAGTTAATCTGGTTTTGTGGCCAAATCCAATTACAAATACATCTCATAGAGTTACAAAGGAATGTGTAAATATGTCTTATTTGATCACATCTCCAACACCTTGTGGTGTTATTGAATCTTCCATTATATATTCTTCATAATATCTAAGCATTCACATCTCTTTGTGACCATATCCATTACATGAATAACAATGCCCATGAAAAAATACTTTCATACCTTGTTTTCAGTGTCCCAAAATGTCTCTTGATTTCTTCCTTGCTTTGTTCCTTTGAAATTTTCTTTCCTGTGTAGATGGTTGTTTCTGGTAAACATTATCTCTTTCTTGATGGACTTACGCTTATGCTTCTTTGAGGTGCTTTCTTCAGCATGTGTATCTCCTCCTTTGTCCAAGACTCGTAATTTATTTCATATTTATGTCTTTGACTTTCCAAGATCCTCTCATCCAAGATTCATGAGCTATTCAAGAATTTGTTTGACTTTTTCCACCTTCTTTCTAAGGACAACACCACTTCTAACTTACAACATGTCTCTCCTTTTCATTTATTTGAATATTCAAGGTTCCTATATTCTTTGGCTTCTTCAATTTAGTCTTGAGATGGACAATAGTTTCAAACTTTTACTAATATCATCATCTATATTCATGTCTTCTCTTCTATTCTTTGGGTCTCAGGATCTCCTCTTCATTTTCTCTCAACTTCTAGAACTCTTGTTCTTTGAGCATTCCCTTTAACTTCAATATGTGCCTTTGACCTCTCCTAAGAAACTTCTTACTGTTATTCCAAATATATAGTGTATAAAAATGATCACCCTATACATGTATAAACCCTCTTCAATTTCCGCTAGTTTTAATAGATTTTCCTTCTATTATTTTCATGGATAAATACCATCAAACGCTATTAATAAAATATATCTAACCTCTTCTTCACTTGTAGAGAAAAAATTCATCATCACTTCATCATCATTGATCTAAGGGCTTGGGAGTGTCTCTTTAATTCCCATTTGAAATATCCCTCATGATCTTCCTTTGTCAATATCAACACATACCTCTTTGCTTCATTTGAAATGTCTTCAAGATCTCTCTTTGTATATTATCACTTGATTCTTATATTCACTTTGAAATGTTTCAAAATCACATTTAGAAATAATGTGTTAAGAGTTTTGACGATTCTTTACATTTGATGATCTTGATGGAGTGTATTCAATTTCTTCTCTCCTTGCTTTGATATGTCTCCTCTAGATTTAGCCATAGATCCTTGGTGGAAATGCATTTTCCCATGCTCCCTTTGATAGGTCTTGAGAGTCCACTAAGAATTGTCTGAGACAATGTATCATTCTTCTTTCATTCCCTTGAGTTGCAAACTTTGGACTTGTTCTTCAACTAACATATCCACCGCATGTTGCCTTCCAAATAGTTGCTCCCATTGTCTCTAAATACACACTCTCATCTCCTTCAAGCTTGTTAAGTCTTGTAGAAGGTCCACCAATACCAATTGCTGGACACACCTACCACACTTATAAGGAATGAGTGTGGGGATGTTTTTCCAAAACTTCCCTCTCTTCTCACAAAACTCATTAGTTAGCATTCTACATTTACTCATTACTCATTGTTTCATTAATAATCAGTTATGGAGGGAATTAAGAGACAAAGTAAATATATATCAGGAAATATAATATCAACAAATCATTCTACAAGGAACAAAGATAAGCAAATAATTTTTCTTTTTATTATGGACTTCCTAACTTGGGTTTTTCAAGAACAACTAAATAGAGGTACAACTCTACAAGATCTCCAACTCTATATGCAAAACTCATCTTACACACTCAGCACAAACTGATATGAGGAAACAATCATCAATGCTATCAACTAAAATATAAACAAGAGACCAACCATGTACCAACCTCAGCTAAACAACCAGAATCAACATGTACCATAAACAAGTGCATCCAACCATGTACCAAGTATATACCACCATGTGTCAATTACTCATCAACAATGACTCATCAATATGTACCAACATCAACTATACACCTCATGTATGTGCCATATCATCAAATCATTTGTCTAATCCATGACTAGTTTTGGATTATCTAACAAACCTAACTTAAGTAATCATAACTTTGAACCTCGTGAATGTATAATATCTGAAAATGATACACAATGTTATTCATTGTGTTTAATGCAATTCCTCCAGGTGGAACTACTTGTAACCTCTTATAAAATGATTTATAGAAAAATGGTATACCTTGTTGAATTCATGGATTATTCTAGAGAGCTAATTCTCAGAGTGTGCCCCACAGGGAATGTTTGTTGAATCGATCTAAAACTATTCCAGCATACTAAAGAATGTAATATAAACCAACACAATTTGTCTCACTAAATTTGGATCTATGAATAAGTTATAGATGTTTTTACCCGAAACACCTATTTTGACTAGTTTCTGACCTGGTCATTGAAACCCTATTTTTTCACAAAGTGTAACTCCTGTAAAATAAAACAAACCACAAGATGAATTTTTTTTTTTTACCACATATACTTTGATGTGTTTTTCACTTTCATAGCAATTTCAAGATCTGAGTCATTACAAAAATAAGCCAGGTGAAAATGGTGAGATGACCTCAGAATAACATACCTTAGAAAGCACCATATCAAAAGAATTTATCCTTCCTTGCATTTCACCTTCTTTCAATTTTCATCATAATTTTGGCTTAGATATCCTTGGTTACCTCACTACCCATAGATATTCAATATGCTCAAGTTTTCCATACCAAAATGCTCAAGAAGCTTCCATCAATACTCCAAAAGATATTCCTACAAGAATCCATTGGATCTACACAAAGTGATGATCTAACAAGAGACCATTGCTATCTCTCATTTTATACTTTCATCCCTAGGTCACTTAATCCATTTTTAGGTCACTTAACCCATTTCTAGGTCACTTAACCTATTTCCTTTCCCATTTTAGGGTTAACCACTTTCCATAAATAGAAAAGTTCTCCAATACTTCTATCATTTAAATATTCCTTCTTGATTTTGTCACCTTACTTTATCATTTCCTTGATTTTGTCACTTCCTTGATTATTTAAATAATCCAATCTTGAATTTGTCACTTTAATTTATCATTTAAATAATATTAACCCATTTCTAAGTCACTTAACCTATTTTCCTTATTTCTTGGGGTTGTCCACTTTCCATAAATATTCTTCTTGATTTTGTCACCTTACTTTTATCATTTCTTGATTTTTTTCCACTTCTCTTTATTATTTAATAATCCACCCTTGACTTTGTCACTTTTACTTTTATCATTTCTTGATTTTATTACTTCTCTTTATTATTTTAAATAATCCCACCCTTGACTTTGTCACTTTAATTTTATCATTTAAATAATGATTTCTTCAGGTCACTTTGACTTCTTTGATCTTGGGGCCTAAGCCTTCATGTGGGGGTCCTTCATCTCTGTAAGGGGACATAAATCTCTTAAACCATGAGGAGTTATGTGATGATTCCACATACCACCAGAAATGGTATGACAAGTACTATCCATCTAGGATAGTTTCACCAACAATTTCTTGATCTTCATCTCATTATTCCACATACAAGCATGGTCCTCCAACCATTCTTCTAGGATAACTCAATCAAGAAAGTGTCTTCCCGTGAGGGCTTCTACCATAAGGGAGACCACCTTGGAGTTCATCTATTTTTGCACCCTATCAATCATGATTACATCAAACATACCTAGCATGGATCCTCCAACCATTCTTCTAGGATAACTCAACTTAAAGCATCTTCCCATGAGGGCTTTCACCATAAGGGGGACCACTTTGGAGTTCATCCAATTGTAGTGCACCTTATCAATCATGATAAGACAATAATGAGTCATCTATACATTTTCCAACAATGCATCATATACCAATGAAACCACATCATCCATTCATCATGTATCAATGATAACTCATTGATCCATCTTCATCTATGCATTCTTATCAAGGACAATACATATTATATTACATCAATCATCAATCAATCAATCCTTTGACATCAATCAATCACTTGACATCAATCAATCAAACTATTGGCATCAATGACAACATGATCCAACAACTACCACCTCGTCCTTTTTGGGGAGGATTAAAAAAGGGAACTGTTGAGAATATTTTACCAGGATTATTCCTGACTGCATCTGTTGGTTGAGTTATTAGGGTTGTATAACCAATCACGAACGATTGCCAAATATAAAACCCAAGAGCCATGTTTGCATCCTTATGCTCCAGAAGTCATAGTTTGTTATGTCAAACAACGGAGCCTTGTTTGTGGAGAAACCTTATTGACTGTACATGTGTGATCTTGAGATCTACCTTCTAGTAGTTAGACTATTTCCGAAGGAACCCACTCCAATATCAATCATTGAGCACATGCTTATACAAAGAGGGGGGGTGAATCAATATAAGACAATTATTTACTCTCTCAAACACTCATCAACCATAAGAAAACAATCACATATGAGTTATATTAACTACAGAACATGGAACATAAGATTTACATAGAATCCCTTCGTGGAGAAAACCACAAAACTTCTCTATATAATTCTTTGTAGGCACCAACCTACTGGAGACACCAATCCCCACTGGTACAAACTCTGCCAAGGACCAACATACTCTTATAGATCTTCATAGACACCAATATACTGGAGACACCAATCACTGCTAAGTACAAACTTAGCAAGAGACACCAATCTCTTTGCTTGAGCAGCATCAACAATCAAGTTATAAATTCTTCTAAACATGATAACATTCATATTACCTTCACTAAGTCTTGTTGTTATTTCTGCCTTTACCTGGTCTGACCAAAATATGCATTTCCAAATGAAATTTATAGTAACTTTCCCAAATCTTGTTGTTTTTGGCCTCTTCCCAAAAACGAATATGTATAGCATGTCACATATCCAATTTTGAAAATTTGATTCTAAAATTTTTACCTGAGGTGCTTCAGTATGTCTCCTCAAATCCCTGAAAATTTCATAGTCTAAAAGGTCCTAGAAAAGAAGTTATAGAAAAAATGCCAAGATGGCATGTTTGAAACTTATTTAAGGACCATTCATCAACCCTGTCTTTGACAAGGAATATATCATAAATTATAGCGAACCAAAGTCTGAAATTTTTACATGAAATAATTATGTATGTCTCATCAGATATATGAAATTTTTCACATTTTGAAAAGTCCCATAAAAGCGGTTATAGCAAAAAAAGCCAAACTGACTTGTTTGAAATTGATATCAAGACCATTCATAAACCCTAACTTCTACAGGAAATATCTCAAAAATTGTAGTGAACCAAAGTATAAAATTTTTACCTAGAGTACTTTTCTTTGTGTCCTCGGACCTCTAAAAATTTTACAGTCTAAAAAGTCCAAGAAAAGAAGTTATAGCGAAAATTTCAAACAGACATGTTTGAAATTGATTTCAAGACCATTCAGAAACCCTAAATCCCACAGGTCATATATTGAAAGTATAGTGAACCAAGTGTTGCACCTATTTTGTCACCTAAATGAGCAAAATAAGGGTGCTTACAAGCCCAGTTGGGTCAGCTAGGAAAGACAGCAGTAGAGGAAAGAGTTAGAAGTGTAAATCATAAAAGATAAGCAAAGAATTAAACTAAGAAGGATAAAAGCAATTAAACTATAGTGCATAAGGACATTAGAACAAGAAACAAACAAGACTCATGCCACCAGTGGAAAGGATTATATTAGTGGAAAGAAAACACCAAAGAGAAAGGGAGACTTTGGGTCCCCTCTTCTTCCAAGGGAGGGCTCTTGGACCCCCAAATATTGAGCTCTTCTTACAAGTGAGGAGATAAAATGAAATGGTGAAGAGAATCCAAAGCACATCCAATATAGAGGTGATATGAATAGATAACGGAAATGGTGCTAGCATGCTCTTGATGAGGAAAGAGGATCCTCCAAGAGAATATAAGCAGCATAACAATACAAATGAATTCCTTGAAAATGTAGTGCACCCATGGCCTCTTTTTATAGCATAACTTTGAGGCATTATTTAACCAGTTTTTAGTGTGGTCCATTTAGGGCACCCTTAGGTCTTTGACCAGCCACCCATTCGAATTCAACCGAGATTTGGATGTCAAATCGACTTGGAAGTTGAACCAGAAGTGGGTGGGAGATCAACCAATATCATAAATGCGTCGTTTTGAGGGATGCCCAGTTTTTTGCGTCCACAGTCATGCATCGTGCGCATGTGCGCTTTTTCCTATGTTTCTAAATGGCACATTTGCGTGTGCTCCTTGTGTATTCTTAACGCATGATGATTTTATTATTGATTGTATAGTTTTGGGCCTTTTGGAAATGCATTTTTGGTCATTTTTGGTCCATGGGTGAACTAATATCTATTTGAAGATGCTAGATTCTTGTAACCATTTGCGGAAGAAATTTTAGTGATAACACCAAGGTATAAAAGTTTTAGGTTAGCTACTTCTAAATGTATCCTCAGATTCCTAAAAATTTGACAATCTAAAAAGACCCAGAAAATAAGTTATAGCAAAAACGTTAAACTGACTTGTTTGAAACTAATTCTAGGACCATTTAGAAACCCCAACTTCCACAAGGCATATCTCAGAAATTATAGAGAACTAAGGTCTGAAAATTTTACCACATGTAACAAGAGATCTCACCTTCGTCTCCTCAAAATTTCATAGTCTGAAACATCCAATAAAATAAGTTATTGCAAAACTTCCAAGTTGACCTAAAACCGATTTCACAACTCTCCCCTTTTGGAATGATATTCAATATTTTCTCATCCACTTCTTCAAACAGTATGACATTTTTAAACCAACACACTTTCTCTCAATTCTTTCTCTTTTTATACTTTATCATAACCCTTCATAAATAAACATGTTAATTCAAAAGGACACGACACCCATTAAATAAATAATTAATTTCCATTTCTTATCTCACTTTTTCAAATACCATGGCCAAATACATGGGAAATTACCATAGGCTTCCAAACCCATGGGTTTGAAACCACGGTTTCACTTTTTATTTTTTCACATGCACCCCTTTTTTTTAGATATTTGTAAATCTATGTATAAATAAATCTTTGAAATGTTGCATGTATCTATAAAGTCGTAATATGACATTAATGACAACATTAATCCTTTGACATCAATGACAATAATTCCAACAAACTCCCCCTTTGTCATTGATGACAATCCTGCAACAAAACACATAGTCCACCAGGCATAGAAAGAATTTTCCTCCTGTCTGCAACTTTCCCCCTTTGACATCAATGGAAAATGGACGCTCCCCCTGATCTTGTGCTTCTCCTTAAGCACTTAGTGATGAGATGGATATTACTCCCAATTTATGTCTGAGATATTCAAATGTCTCCTCAGGAAGGGGTTTTGTGAAAATATCCACAATTCGTTCTTTGGTGACAATATATTCCAACTTGACATTCTATTTTTCTACTTTTTCTCTTAAGAAGTGATACTTGATTGGAATATGTTTTGTTTTTGAGTGCATAACATGATTCTTTGAAATATGTATTACACTTGTGTTGTCACAAATTATTGATATTGGATGATCATATTCTACCTTAATATGTGTCAATGTCTACTTCATCCATGAAACTTGTATGCAACATGATGTTGCTTCTATATACTCATCCTCCACCGTGGATAGAGAAATTGAAGGTTGTTTCTTTCTCAACCAAGACACTAGACTATTTCCCATAAAGAATGGTCATCCACTTGTACTTTTCCTATAATCAACATTTCCCAACCAATCTGCATTTGTATATGTTGTTAAAGTAAAATATTCACCTCTTGAGTACTACAAGTCGAAGTCTAAGGTGCCCTTTAGGTATTTGAACATTATTTTCACTGCTTGTACATGAGTTTATTTTAGTTCAGCTTGAAATCGTGCAACCAATCCTACTACTTGCATAATGTTCGACCTTGATGTTGTCACATATAGTAGGTTGCTAAAGATTGACCTATACAATGTTTGATTTGCTTCCAGATATTCATCATCTTTTCTCAATTTACAACCTGTGATCATGGGTGTGTTCACTGTTGCATAATCTTCCATTTTGAATTTCTTCAATTTTTTCTTGAGAAAACTCAGCTTGGAGGAAAACAAATTACATAGCACACAACTTCCCCCCTTTAATTTGTTATAACTGCAAAAACTATTCAAACACGATACAACACTCCTAAAGAAGACTAAACATTATCACCAACAATGCAATATAATCAATATTTGTATCCAACATAAGCAGTAGTACATCTCCTACAACAGTTGAACATGGTTTGGTCGATCTCATCAAATCCAAGTCCATTCAACAAGAAGACATTAGTTGGGTTCACATATCAACAACTTCAAGTATTCCCCCGTTGAGGAATCAATAAGTAGCAACAATAGTTCTCGTCAAAAATTCTAGTGGACGGACAACCCAATCGAAACTCAATCGTCGAATACTCTGTCGAAACTCTAGTCGACTACCATGTCGGGTCAATCCTCAGTCAACCAGTTCCAAGAAAATTGTCAGTAATTAAGAGGAATGTTGCATGACTATATAATTGTTGATACATAATGATATGAAGTCCTCAAACATCTGGTCAAATGATCCCACGACCATATGTCAATCCAACCACAATATATCCTAGTAGTTGACACTGGTCCACAATTTTGTCTTTCTTGTCTCTTCTGAAATATCTAAAGGATGATTTCCATTCCTTCGATTTTATGGTGAGAATGATGGTAGGGAATATATTTTTGTGTTGGTTGATTAGAGAAAGTAGGGTCAAGCTCACTTATAGGAGTAGAACAACTCGACATATTGGAAAAAATGTAATATATAACAACAAGATCAAATTTTGGCATGCGAGAAACATGCAACTCATTAATTTGTTCAGCACAATCAATAGTAGGTTGCTCTTCTAGCAAATCAATTTGAACTCCACCTGCATCCAATAAAACTTCCATGGTTGTAGCAAGGCCAGATGTAGGTAGGGAAGCAACAACAACATCAAATCCAATACCATTCTTAATGAATGGAGACCTTTAACAATTGATGATATTATCTAAGGTTTCAGTACTCTTTTCAAACTTCAAACTTCTATTCAACTTAATAATTGTTTTCTCTAGTTCCTTTCTTAAGGAAACAATTTTAGATTCTAGCTTTTTGTAGTTTTCTTCCTTTTCCTTCAGTTGGGCTCTCACCACTTATTCTATCCTTCTTGCCTCTTCTAATTGAACCTTTAGGTTCATGATAGTCTTTTATATTTCTTCAAGGATTTGTGACATTTTGGCTTTTGAATCACAATCCTCTTCTTTGTATTTCTGCAATTGCTCCTCTTGTTTCAAATTCTTTTTCCTAAACTTATTTATTTCTCTTAAGGCACACATAAATTCTTATTCAAGATCCACTTCCCCATTTGTTTCAGAATTTTCCTCTTCTTCTGAATCCATTGTTTATTTCCCTTTGTCTTCTGGAATATTCTATTTGAGTACAAAGGCTACACTCGGAGGTTAATACCTCTCGCAGCTACCAAAACATCAACACTCCCTCTTAGCTAGGGAGGTATTAACTAAGACGTTCTTCATGTAATGGTCTCAAACACATCCATCCATATCACATGGCATGGGAAAGACTCACATGGTCTTGCAGACCAGTCTATAGGTAGCATCACTATAGTCACACAATCTATCTCATGATCAAACAGATCAGGTCACAAGTATCACCATCATAACCACACAGGCTATGTCATAGTCACACACACATACTATCTGATGGTCATGTCACAGTCATGCATCTAGGTCTCATCATCCTTCTGGGATTTATGTCATCGCGGGGCTTGAACTAGTTCATACAAAACTACGAAACTCACCATCTCTCACAGAATTTGGAATCTAGTTCATAAAGAACTAATAACTCATCAGCTCTCACAAAATATGACATCTAGTTCATAAAGAACTAGTAACTTGTCATCTCTCACAAAATCTGACATCTAGTTCATAAAGAACTAGTAACTCGTCATCTCACACAGAATCTAACATCTAGTTCATAAAGAACTAGTAACTCATCAACTCTCACAGAATTTGATATCTAGTTCATAAAGAACTAGTAACTTGTCAACTCACACAGAATATGACATATAGTTCATAAAGAAATAGTAACTCACCAGCTCACACAGAATATGGCATTTAGTTCATAAAGAACTAGTAACTCGTCAACTCACACGGAATCTGACATCTAGTCCATAAATAACTAGTAACTCGCCATCTCACAAAGAATATGGAATCTAGTTCATAAAGAACTAGTAACTCGTCAGCTCACACAGAATTTGAGATCTAGTTCAAAAATAACTAGTAACCTCTGGTCGACACAACAAGAAACTAGTCCACGGTGACCAGGAATCTAATCACAAGGATTAGGCATTGCAATGTGCACACACTACCCATCTAGCCCAAGGCTGGGAAATACCTCCAACGACACAAGTTTTCCCACCATCTTGAAAATATGGGTAACTCTCCAACCCTAAAGGCACGACATCTGTTGACCTTGTGTGAGGTCATGTTGATTGGTGCCATAGTCAGTAACATACATACTAGACCATTTCACTGTAGTAGCAATGTCTCAACATACTAGACTATTTCACTAGAGTAGCAATATCTCAGCGTACCAAACTATTTCACTAGAGTAGTTATGCATACCAGACTATTTCACTAGAGTAGAAATATACCATATTGTTATATTGAGTTGAATATGTAACACATTGTTGATTAAGGTTGGTTGTCATTGATGTCAACCCTTGAAGAAAGCCCCGT
>SNQJ01S0029234.1:207341-229658 GCA_010110895.2 Picea sitchensis
AATATATGATTATTATCCATGGGCATGTTTGAAATGTTTATTAATGGATTGTGCTATCTGATGTGCTAACTCATTTTATATATTGTCACTATATACTTGCATTGCTTGTTTGTTGAGAACTTCTTGCAGGTGTAAAGCTTTGGGTCAAAGTGCTCAACGGTGGAATGAAATCAAACGATTGGATCGAGGTAGGCTTCTTCCTCGTATTTCACACTAGATTATATAGCACATGTTGGAATTGAGTTGATTTCTATAGTCATACCTGTCTGTTGTGGTTTACCCTTGGCCATAGAGAGTTTTTCCCTTGTAACAGAAATGGCGACTCCACTGGGGAATTTATCTTCCTTCTAAGGGTTGAAGTATTTTTCCTTCTTACATTGCTCTTTTGCCTTTGTATTTCTTGTCGTATCATAGTTGGACAGATTCTATTCACTCTGGGTCTGAGTTTTTATCCTTTTACCCTTGCCTGGCCTTGTTTCAAAGCATATACGCACTTTTTGCCTTGACAGTCACGTATACACGCTTGTTGTCTCACCGCAAGATGTGTATATACGCTTTGTTCTCCTAAACAGTCGTGTATACCACTTCCCCTTTGCTTGCTTGGTTTAGTGACTACTGGGTAGGATTTGAGGATTACTAAGCCTTCTTAGGTCTTTGTAGTGCCTATTGAGATTATATGGGATGACAGGAAACCTATTTGGAGTTGAATTTTTGGGCGGAGTCTTTCTCTTTGTTATCTATGTTTAATTTGTCCTTGGTTTCTGGGATGTTTGCTTGGCTACTTGGTATTCTGCTTGAGTTACTGTTTTTATACACAGTAGAATTTATATATCAGGTTGCTTATCAGTCCATGCATTTTCTTTTTTAGTACATTGAAAATACAAAAAATAAGCATTTTTCATTGGATGGCATTTTTTTCTTTGAATATTCATCATTAGCTTAGGATATTTAGCGAAATATTGCATTTTACTTCTGAATTGTAGATTTGGAATTGAAGACTGCACTGTTTTTATTTAGCATATCATTCATTGAAAAGTTAAAGATAGGCTTTGCATTATATTCATATTTATTTTCTTGCAAAGTCATAACACCATGAGTTTCAATTCCATACCTTTTTTAGTAATCACGGCCAATAAAATTTACGCTTTAAACTAAAATTGATTAGTCACGATTTTATTTTTTAGGGTGCACAAACTACCCTAGGATTTAGTGCCTTGGAATAGGATTTTGTGAGTAAACTTTTCCAAGGCAATTAAATCAACTTATGTGTCTGAGACATGGAGTTGAGAAATTCCTTGTATAATTGGTAATTTCATGAGGCTTCGCTCACACCGGAGTTAAGCACGAGGTCTCACAAATTTTTTTGAAGGGATAACCCCTGGATACTCACCTAGCGTCAGAGATATTTCTATGGATTTATTTGTATTTGGGGATCTTGCTAGTATCCATACCTCTGTGAGAGGCGATGCTTTCAAGGTTTCGGGCTTTTCTACCCTGCTCATATGGTAATCCAGACATACGATTGTTCACCTATGCATCGGTTATACAGTGGTTGATTAGTTGCTTGACTTAGGTTTCTCATAGGTTACTTGCAGAGGTTATTCTGCTTGTATCTTGAGTTAAATAAGAGTCGGACAGCACACAGCCTTTATGGAGGATTACCTCTACGGGGGGATCTGACTAACTGGTTGTTAAGCCCACGAGGGCCCTTATAATTGATTTCGTTACCTCCGAACTTTAGCAGGGAGTCTCAGGTCCCTCCTAGATGAGACATACCTTCTTTTGCGAGGGAGGCCACTCAGGCACTTTAGCCCATTTGCATGCATATTGGTCGTTTGACTTTTTGGTATGCTCTTTGATTACTAGTTGGCCTTAGGAGTCTATATTGAGTCTTCATTATCATGGACAGTGGAGTTCCTTTTGCTCCCTTATTTACTGCTACCCCCCCCATGATGTCCACTCATTTCATGGGATGGATCCTTCCGCTTCGCATTATGGTATGAAGAATTATAATACTCAGTCCACACCTTGGGTCTCTAATCATTTTTCTCATGGTATGCTTGATATGTCTTCTCACTTTCCATCCTCTATCTCGCCTCCTTATATGAATACAAGTTTTGGGTCTGGAGGCATGATGCCTCCCTCTTATCCCTCTCCATTTGGTAGGAGTCATATCCTTCAAACACCTCTTATGGTAGGAGGTTGGAATCTTCCTTCCTACGAATCCACTATGCTAGAAGTAAGTGCCCAATTAAGCAATCATTCTACTTGTTACACTCCATCCACTTTGTTTCTTCCGCTATGTCGGCTCCTATGAACACTTTTCCCATGGCGGACCTCCGTCTGCCCTCTGGTGTTTCATCCGAGGGGAATTATTTTTATAGTATGGGCAACCCCCCTCACAAAGTTCCTTCATCTGGGGGAAACATATATCCTCATATGAGTAACCCTTGTCATGTCGCTTTCTCTTCGCAAGCAACTTCCTCAGTGTTGATGCCCTTATAACCCTTTATGAATCAATATGGAGGAGGATACTATCCTGTTGGACATGGATAGGGTGTAAACCAAGATCCTTTCCGGCCTGCAATTTCTCAAAACCAATCTTTCCATGCACCTTGGACTCAAATGCAAAAATTCACCACTGCCACAAGTCCAGTCACTACGTGTCATACTGGCATTATATCACCAATCGCTGCTAGTCATTTTGGAGATTGGTTGACAACCTCTACGATTCATGTTGAAGACCTGCAACCAGTCACTGCAAGTCATGCTGGGGGCATAAGTCCAGTCGCTGCATGTCATGCTGGTTTTATATCACCAACCTCTAATAGTCATGTTGGAGATTGGTTGACAACCTCTGTGAGTCATGTTGAAGACCTGCAACCAGCCACTATAAGTCATGTTGGGGGCACAAGTCTAGTCATTGCATGTCATACTGGAATTATATCACCAACCTCTACTAGTCATGTTGGAGATTGGTCGACAACCTCTGCAAGTCATGTTGAAGACCTACTACCAACCGTTGCAAGTCATGTTGGGGGCACATGTCTGTTCAATGTTAGTCACATTGCACATCCATCACCAACCTCTGCTATTCATGTTGGGGATTCATCACCAACCTCTGCTAGTCATGTTGGGGATTCATCACCAACCTCTGCTAGTCATGTGGGGGATTCATCACCAACCTCTGTTAGTCATGTTGGGGATTCATCACCAACCTCTGCTAGTCATGTTGGAGATTTTCTACTAGCCTCTGCAAGTCATGTTGGGAGCATGTCACCAGCCACTGCAAGTCATGTTGGGGGCATTCATATGATTGAGAAGCCTAGACATCAAAGACATAAGCCTAGATTCCCTTGTAGGACTTGCAAAGGAAGTCACCTTACTCGTTTGTGTCCTATTAATGCTGGGATACCAGAAGCATGGGGCTCACCTAAGGGCCCTTTGAGTTCTGAGACATCTATGGTTTCATATCACTCTTTTCCTTCTTTGGTTGATACAACAATCATGTCGATGCAATCTTCGGCTAACACCCCTTTTCCTTTCGGGTTTGATGTATCCTTTGACCTTGTTGTCTCACATCCTGTCCGACCTATGGTCATGTCAATGCAATATTCGACCAACAACTCTCCTATGTTCGGGAGTAATGCGTCTCTTGACCTTGTTGTCTCACATCTTGCTCAACCAATGATCATGTCGATGAAATCTTTGACCGACAACACTCCTATTTTTGGGGGTGATGCACCTCTTGACCTTATTGTCTCGCATCCTATTCAACCAATGGTTGAGGAAGTGGTCGTATCGATGCAATATTCGATCGATCCCACTCTTCTCTTGGAGAGTGAAAAGTCTAAGGAAGTGGTCATGCCAATGCAATTTTTGGTCGATCCCACTCTTCTAGTTCTAGTTCTATGCCTTCTATGCCATGTCCTTAGAATTTCTAGCACTCCATCTTCTAAATAAGAGAGAGTTTTACTCTTCCCAATTTCTCTCCCTCCAATTCTTGACGAGGTTCCCTTTGATTGGGATGGTCTTGTGGGGCATCCAATGCCTTTGCCTATGTATTTTCCAGGAAGAGACATTATCCGATATAGCACGGAGATGATAACCTCCATTAGAACTTTTCCCTCCTTGACTTGGATATCTTTGGGTCTTCTCAAGCCTATGTCAGTTCTTCGCAAGACACCGAAATTCCACAGAAGGTCCACACGGGAGCCTTGGCCTTCCCCATGGCTTGCCACCTAGAATCTTCCTAATGAGTCTTAGTTAAGCTCTTTTCCAACTTGTTATTAAAAATTGAAAAGATCGTCGAGTGATTTGTCCTTTTCACACTCGTTAAAATTGTATTTGAAAGATCATGAGTCTTAGTTAAGCTCTTTTCCGACTAGCTATCAAAAATGGAAAAGATCGCCGAGTGAACTTGTCTTTTTCACACTCATAAATTGGATTTGAAAAGACATCTATTTGGCACAAGTTTACCCCTTTTTCACACCAAGTAGACTAAAATATATAAAAAAGGACATTTTTTTGCATTAAATTGTGATTGCATCTCATGCCCTTGCTTGCAGTATTGAGCCTTTAGCTGGTTCTCGCTTTGCGTTATAAACCATGGCCCAAGCAGTTTGCATCCTCAACCAAGCAAAGCCTTGTTTATATCCTTCACAATTTGACACACTATACCCTAGAGGGAACATCACCCCGAGTGTCCATCTCCCACATGCATTTCCTTGCATTGAGCATAGGTACATTCCACTGTTGGAACTAGTTTTTCTTACTTGCGACACTCGTTCCCTCCTATGTATCATAGCATTCATTTGTTATGAAAAAACAAAAAAAGATGGGTGGGAAGGGAGTACTATATTGTAATTGGCAGTAGTCGTTTCTCCTTTGAACATAGCACAAAGTTATTGAGTCCTTGCGTCATCATAATTTTGGGTTTAGCATAGCCTTGGGAAGATGATCTCGTTACAAAATCTTCTCTACCGACTGGTTAATCTTCTAGCCACCATAAAGAACATTATGGATGCCTCCTGCATCTAATTGTCAAATCATTAAGTCTATGTTTCCAGAGTCCATTGTATGCCTCATGCTCTTGTTCAAAGGAAGTCTATCAACCTATGTTAGCCACTCCTCAGAAATCTTAACTTTGCAAGTCGGCCATACCCTCAGTTTGTCTCAGAATCACATGATACTTTGGTCTTATGATGCACCCTGGCCCTACTTTCATCATTGGTAGGTCACCTTGAACCTAGCAATCGACATTTCATCATGGGTTTTTGATTGGGTGGTTTCCCTTGTGTTCGACAGCAAGACATCTATTCACACTTTGGGATTCGTGCAGTGTCTTGGATGCCAATAGCCTTATTGGTGGTTTCCTCACCTTTGTCAGTAGTTTTCATCATTGGTTGTTATTCAGAGGGTCTTTTTCGTGTACCACTTGCATTCGACACATGCGAAAGACACACAGGGTTGTTGGTTCATAAACATGTTCATCATCCGATCTCCACCAAATCATGAAGCTCATGCTTTTCTCCTCGTGTTGACTGATGAGAGATGCCTTAATTCTCTCCTTTTAGTGGGTCTCTTTGCATCAACTTCAACTCATGTATTCTGGATATGAGACCTGGAGTTTTATGAGTACCTTGAGACTTCCAATCATTAGTGGTAGGCTCTTTCACCATTCACAGATGAGAATACGTCAATGTCTCCTGATCAATGGATCTCTCAAATGTTCGACACCAGCTCCTTTATTCACATTTGTAGAGATGTACTTGGTGCCTTGATACCTACTTTCATCATTGGTAGGTTGTCTCGCGTTTTTTAACGATATACCTCAATGACCGGTAATCAAACGATATCTCATCGTGTTCGACCTCAACTCATTTATTCACAAGATGTAGACTTGCACCATTGGCAAATTGTATTGAAGACTTGAAGACATCACTTTGTAGACACAGCTTTCCTGAGATGTTGCTTCCATTTCATCGAACCAGTACCTATTTGACTTCAGCGATCATGGGAGATTAGATTGTACTCCTTGGTATACATATATCTTTAGATTGATTTTGACACTGGTTTCATTGGGCCTTGTTCGTGACTATGAGAGCTATTGGCATGTAACCTCATTTATATTTTCCTACTCATGGCCATGAACACTTGTTGGTATATTTTCCACATGGATCTGCATTGTATTTTTGGCAGCCATGTATGCAAAGTTAGTACATAATGTAATGAGCAATTGAGTTCGTCCAGTTGGTTCTCCACCACTCCACTTCTAGGTTATTTATAATGTATTTTGTCCATCGCAGATACTCCTCTCATCTCACACATTAAGGGGCATCTATTATAGCAAGATTTTCCTCACCATTTCTATCTTGCATAGAGGGCCTTTTTCCATTTCCCTATGCATACTTATCAACCCCTTTTTGATAAATCCAGAGCCAAAATATATATGTATATATATTTCCACATATACGCTCTATAACTGCTTTGCAAGATGCGTATACGCTTGATGCTCCACTACAGCTCCCTTATATTGGGATTTGTGCTAGAAAATACAAAATGAGGTCAGGTTTCCGTGTCACGACAGAATATCTCTGATCTTTGGCCTTCCATATACTAGAGATGTTTCGACTCGGCCCTTCAGTTTCATTATGGAGGCTATAAGAGCACAATTTCAAGCTATGGAAAAGGAGAGAGAGAAAGCATTCAAATTTGAGAGCAAAGTTACTCTGGAGAAATTACTTCATATTGAGTCTACATCCCTTTGTCCCTCAAGTCTGAACATGGTGTTCAGCCCCCAAGCTCTTCCCTTGTTTTCAAGAGGATCTCATTCTCTCTTTGCTATGAGCTTGCCTTTGGTGGAGGATTGAAGTGGTGGAGTCCCTGTTGGAAGGAACTTGGTTTCTTGGTTTCAAACCGTGCCGACACGGAAGTCTGTAATGTTGATACTTATGTTGATCAATTATTAATAGAAATACTCCTTTACTATCCAATTAATATCTTGTGAATATATGATTATTATCCATGGGCATGTTTGTAATGTTTATTAATGGATTGTTCTATTTGATGTCCTAACTCATTTTATATATTGTCACTATATACTTGCATTCCTTGTTTGTTGAGAACTTCTTGTAGGTGTAAAGTTTTGGGTCAAAGTGCTCAACGATGGAACGACATCAAACGATTGGATCGAGGTAGGCTTCTTCCTTGTATTGCACACTAGGTTATATAGCACATGTTGGAATTGAGTTGATTTCTGCAGTCATACCTGTCTGTTGTGGTTTACCCTTGGCCATAGAGAGTTTTTCCCAGTGGAGTCACCCTTTCTGTTACAAGGGAAATTCCCAACATCACTCGAAGAAATTCCCAAGATGTCCTCTAATTTACACCGGAGGAGTTCGTTCAATGTCCTCCAGTTTATACCGAGGAGTTCATTCAATTTCCTCTGGTTTACACTGAGGAGTTCGTTCAAAGTGCTCTGGTTTACACTGGAGTAGTTCGTTCAAAGAGCTCTGAAATAGGGACATGACCCTACCAAAATGTCATTCATATTTTGGCCATAAATTTTGACTCAGACGTCCATTTCGCACATTCCTTGTATCATTAGAAAGGTATTTCTAAGATATATGACTTACCAATTATATGATTTGAGAAATACCTAACAAATTTTATTCATTTATTAGGATTAATATATGGCACCTTGTCAACAGCTTCGAAGAACACAACACTTCAAGTGTGAGTAGAGGAACCAGGATCAAATTCAGGGAAGTTTTTGAGAAATTTCAATTAGTTAATGCTTCAGTTCTATGGGTTCGGATGCTTGATTTTAATATTTTTTTTTGAAATTACTCATTTTTCACATGTTAAATGGTGCCAAGTACCAATGTCGAGGGGAGGTTGTACTCGGCGTCCTCGCAATGCGATCTACAGCTAAGGAAGATAGAGAAATAAAAACAATAACAATTATCGCAACATTGAGGAGCAACAAAGGAAATAAAAATCAAATGGATGAAGAGGGAGTCCAAACAGAGCTCTTAATGCCCAAGCAAATGATTACGGTGGATGAGGCACACTATAGCCGAAATATATGATGACCCATCAGCGCTAAAAGACAAATTCAAAATATAACTATCGTCTTTGTTCTCTCATCATTACAAAGGAAAATAGACAAAGGCTGGTAAATGAAAGGTCATGGGGGAAGGTAGGAGGCCAAGAGTCATATTGAGCTTCAATAAATACTAGAATTGTACCCAAAGAAAGGGATTTTTGGCTCTTCAATCATTGCATAGACTCAAGAACTATTTCAAGAAAGTTTATTGTGTTAACTATAATTGAGAAGCCCTCCTCGAATATTTCATGTGCATAAATTTTTAATACGGAGAAGTCGCTTTTGCCAAGCTATTTTCTGAAGAGCTCTAAGTCTCGTGTTGGACGCATTATGGACTATACGTTTGTGTTTTCCTCAACACGCAGGTTGTGTAAGAATGTACTTCATATTGTAGACTAATATTATGTATGATGGTTGCATTATTATTTATGTTCTTCGGAGAATGTTCATCTAAATTCGTGGGCATAGGACCTTAAGTGATTGTTTAAATGCTAGACTATTATGTATCTGCAATTGTTTATTCATATTGATGTCTTTGCTCTGTGTGAATTATTTCCCAGTCCCTTGATAGGAGTATGGTTGGTTCAATGTTTTCTTTTTGGTTTCCTTTAGTTTAGCCTGAATGCATGCATCTTACACTAGTTGCATCTCATTCTTTAGCTTAGGAAATTTTCATCGGTAGATCGGGCCGCAATGATTAAACCAAAACCAGAAATGGTTGTCGGACCGGAATCCAGATGGGTTCCCTATTTCAAACAGTGATAGGTATGATTAAGACTTCTTATCAAGGGTAACCCTTATTGTAGACAAAGGGCAATTTTTCCTGCGTCAACACACCAGATAGAAGACTATTTGGAAGAGGAAATGAAAGAAGAATTGGACTAAACAATGTGTCATTGCTTGGGTTTTGTCAGGATAGGTATTGGAAAAACTCATAACTCCACTGTTGTGATTTGAATTAACATGAGAGGTGCACAAATACAATCAAAATGATTGCCAGTCTTCCTTAATGGGTGACTCTTCCTATCACCCATGACTCTTCATATTTACAATAATGCAATGCCAAGGATTATATCTCCAACATTCCCCCCCTTAATATGAAGGGGTGTTTGTGATTCTAAGCATCGTTATGAACTTTTCAATTTTTTCTCTTCCAAGCGCTTTGGTGAAGATGTCTACAATTTGCTAATTTGTGAAACAATGTCTTAGTTAAATAGTCTTGGCCTATAAATGATATAAAATCGAGTGATACTTTGTGTTGATGTGCTTGGTTCGATAATGGAATCTGGGATTATTAGACAGCTTTATTGTAGAAGTATAGTCAAGTAGAAGAGGAGTATAATTCACTTGTTTCTCCTGCAAATCTTCAAGTATTTTTCTAAGCCACACAATCTCTTTTGTTGCTTTTGTAGCTGCCACATATTCTGCCTCTGTTGTGGAATCTGTTGGAACTGATTGTTTGTGTGATCTACATGAGAAAACTATTGATCCAAGACTCATGAGATAGCTTGAATTTGACACTCCATTTTCCTTATCCCCAACAAAGTCTAAATCAGAATATTCGATCATGTTGAATTCATCTACCTTAGAGTACTTGATTCCAAAATCTTATGCTCCCCTCAAGTATTTTAGAACTCTTTTTTGCAATAGACCAGTGTCCTTCACAAGGCTTTTGCATGAACTTGGAAAGAATCCCAAAAAAAAATGAAATGATTGGTCTGGTGATAGTAAAATAGATAAAACTTCCCACAAGTTGTCTATACTTGGTTGCATCTTCAAATTCATTCCCTTCTTTTGATGTGAGTTTAAAATTATGTTCCATTAGAGTAGAAACAAGATTACACTCAACCAATCCAAACTTGTTCAACAGTTCTCTGATGTACTTCTTCTCGGAGATGAATATGTACTTTGGATTTTGAATCACCTCAATGCCCAAATAGTAGTGAAGGTATCCCAAATCTATCATCTCGAATCCTTTCTTCAACTCTTTCTTTATGGATGCAATGTAGCTTTCATTGTTCCTTGTTATCAACAGATCATCTACATATACTACAAGATTTACAACAAATCTTCCAACTTTCTCAACAAACAAAGTTGCATCATCAAGATTGAAATGTTTGACCATGGGCGACACGAGTGGGGGGGAACATAATCAATCCCAGAGGGCATACAATTATAAGATATGCATGGGTTCTAGGCACTATGTCAAACAATGAAGTTGAAGTGTACGCACTTCTCAAAGGTGTCAATTTAGCACTTTCAACTGGTGTAAGGACGATTGTCATTTGCGGGGATTCCATGCTGGTGATTAGAGATTTGGTCACTCAAAATATTGTGTGAGGTAATGTCTTCATAATCAACATCTTATTTCTATGCAAACCCTTTTGCAATGAGATTTGATTTGCGCTTGTCAAGTGAGCCATATGATGTGTACTTGTTCTTGAATACCCATTTTTAGTCGATTGGTTTTGGTTCCAAATGGAGGGTCCACCAACTTCCATGTCCCATTCTTGATGAGATCATCATATTCCTTCTACATGGATTCTTTACATTCATCATGAGAAGTGGTTTCTTCAAAGGAAGTCGGTTCAAGGTTAGTAGATAAACTCAACTCACAATCATATGAAACATTCATGTCATCTACATCACTTGAGTTTGAATCATCTACATTACCTCCATCTTGTTTTGAGGAAATTTTGGTTCTTGTCTTTCCAACCTCATCGGGATGAACACTTTCGAGTGTTTTTGTGAGCCATTTTGGGGGATGTTTCTGAGATGGTCTGGGTTGCTCAGTTGATTGAAATGATGTTGAGTTATCATCAAGACTCATATTTTCAATCCTCTTTGTTGGCCCTTGACCAAGTTTTGAGGATTCTTGGTCATGTTTGACCTAATTTTGGGACTTTGACAGGCTTTGGAAGTCCAAGAGCAAGATGAAGCAGAGATCGCGGGATCTCAACCCCATTTAGGGCCCTTTTTGGGATTCTAGATTATGTAATGGGCATGGGATGCTGTCCCATGGGTTTACCCATGTTTAGACCTATTTTTTAATGTATAAATAAGTAGTTAGGTGATGTAAGAAAGAGAGACCTAGTAGGCCAGTGTGCTAAGTGCTAGAGTTCGATCTATGTGATCAAGAGTTTTAAGTGCTTTGTTCATATTGTGTGAAGCTTGCAAGGCTAGTGCAAGTAACTATAAGAGACTCCGTGAAGGCTTGGTGTTTTTCCCTAGCTAGAAGAAGGAGGATCTGGAGGAGTGTGCGCAGATCTATTGTCTTCTGCGGAGTAGAACTTGGATGTTAGGTGTCTGTAAGAAGCTTGACCAAAGATAATAAAGAAGAGAAGAGTTGGTGGACATAGCCCCAGGGTGGGGATGAACCATGTATAGGTTGTGTTGCTATGCTTTGTGCGATGTATTGATGTGTTTATGTGTTTACTTTCTTAGTGCTTTAATATAGATGAATGATTTGTTGATGAGTAGTGCTTAATAATATGGATGGATGTTAGATCTGACTTATGTACATATGCTTAGTGCTTAAATACCTTAGATCTGAATGAATACTTTGATACTCTGTAATTAGGGTTTAACTGCATTGTAACTAAGACTGGATATTGATGAATGTTAACTATTGAGTGTTATGTTAAGTGTTAGAATCACATATTTGTGTCTCAGCTAACATTGCAGACATCTGAGTCCTGCAACCATCTCTGCCTCTACCTCGGGTGAGACTTTATCTACTTTGCAAGCATTGCAAAAAGGGCTGGTAGTTAGGGTTTTTTTGGTGCATTGTTGTAGCGTTGAACCCTGGGTTTGTTCCTGTGCCAAAAAATGGTTCCATTTTCGGGACCTAAAACTGTGATTGTTGGGAACTGAGGAAGAAGAATCTTTGTGCAAAGATCTGACCTGAAAATATGATTGTTGGGAACTGAAGAAAAGGAGCTTTGTGCGAAGATCTGAACTGAAAAAGAGAAAAGCTTCATGCATACAATTGTTGCCCTATTACGCAGCACTACTTGATCTGTGGAGATCTATGCCAAGAGGAAGGGTTAGATCTGAAGGAAAGAGGTCAGATCTAAAGAAAAGAGGTAAGATCTGGGAGATTTGTGCCCTGATAAAGGTGAAAGTGAGACTAAAGAGGTAAGACCTGTAAGCTTTGTGCTCTGTAGAAGTAAGATAAGTGGAAAATATTGTTTCTAGAGTATGAATCTAGGTATGTTTGATAATATTTGTCCTAACTTGAAAACTAGGGCACTGATAGAAGAAAGAATATTTGATATGAGTAGATCTTATAAGAATAGTGAAAGATATGTTATACCGATGCATAGAGAGAATGTTTGGACTAACAAATGGATGTAGGACCCTAGAAATAATTTGTTGCAAGTTAGCTACCATGATCCTAGCGTGCAGTACAGGAGAGGTTGGGGATCATTTAAGAGAAAGAGAGGATAAACCCTTTGTTACAGTTGCAGAAAACTAGGACATCTTGCTAAGGAATGCCCTGGAAGAAGACCTAGTTACCTCTGTTGCAAAGTTATGGACTATGAAGTATTGTATTTCCCTATAATGATTGCTAAGGTTGAAAGGATGAATATGAGACAAGAAGACCATGAGAAAGGTCAAGCAACTGAGATTATGGTAGAACACTGGAAATAATCAAAAAAAGTATTGCTACATATGAAAGAAACCCTAAATGACCACCAACATGTCAGCTTGTCAGAGATCTTCAAAAAAAAAAGTGTGCATTGAAACAAGAATAGGAGACTTCAACATTGACTTTGTTCTGGATGAGGAAACATAGGTGAATATCATGATAGAAAGAACTTGGGAACTTTTAGGGGAGCCTGCTATGATTCCTTCATTTGGAGGAATAGGATTATTCAGAGGAAAACTAATAACCCTATGTGGAAGAATTACCTAGATATCTATGAGTGTTCCTAGAACTTCGACAGAGGAAGAATTTGAAGTTGTTAAATTTATTGAGAACAATGCTCCATTTTCCATGTTACTAGGAAAACCTTGGATTGAAGGAGATCAAGCTAGAAGGAAAGAAGAAGAAGTCTTAGAACAAAAGAAGAAAGAGTTGAAATATTTCATGACTAGGAGGATCGCACACTTGACTGAAGAACAGGAGAACCGAGTGAATATATTTAAAACCAAAGACTTGGATGTCGAAGTGGGAAGAACACCAGAAGACCTACAGAACACTGAAGTACCTATCCCAGATACAGATGAAGTATTACCCCTTATTTCTAGGAAAGAATCTCAATAGCGCGAAGTTACTCTGCCAAAAGAAGATAAGAATCAAAATGGAAAAAGGAATTCTGAGACAAAGCTCACTGGAAAGAAGGCTAGAAAACCAAGTAAGAAGAGAGCTAAGATTGAAAAGTTATAGAAGGTTCCAGAGGGAACTTCGCAAAAGGAAAATTTGAAAAATTGGAACTTCGTCAGGATATCAGAACTGTGTCACATGGCACTTCGCCATGATGAATCAATATAGTCATTGGGAATAGTATAACCATTAGACCGAGGGCCCAAATGGGTAGAAAAGAATTTATGTTCAGAAAGGTCACCACCAGACCGTTGGGACCGCACCATAATGGACAGAACTGATTTAATGAAGGATTCTCACTCGTTGCAAGAGATTTGTTGCCAAGTTATCTATTTATCCCGTCGCTCCATGCAATGAGAACACTTTTACCAAACGTGACTATATGAGCTTGCAGAATAGTTGATTTTACACAGTGATCATCGTGTTATTTCCATTCATCCTATTGCATTGAGCAGTTACTCTTCAAACCTGAGATATTCAACCACAAGCGTGTATGTCCGAAGAAATTAGCACACTCAAAGAGTCTGTGAAGGAAGTACTCATCGACCTCATGACTAAGAGAGTCATGTCTGAAAGAGTGATGTTTGTGGGTGTACAAGCTTCATTGACAAGAGGAGTGCAAGCCTCTTCATCAACTGGTCACGGAGCTGAACCATCCCGACCATCATCAGAAAAGAGAACCAAACACAGAGATGACCTAGAAAATGCGAATTTGATCCCTAATACATCCCACCTCTAGATGGTGTGGTGAGTCATGATAGTGTGCCAAGAGATTTTGAGTACACCATGGTTACTGCATACCTCCCGAAGGGGATACGCGTAGTTTGAGTGCAGCGTTGAAGTTCAGTGACTTCAACCTCAAAGATCGTAAGAACTATAGTATGCTCGCACCATATAAATACCTGACCAGGACGAAAGGTAAGAACTTGAAGATAATCCCCCAGTCATGGATGATGAACCTAGCACATTCCACCCTGTTAAATGTAATGAAAATCCCACACTGTTACACATTATTTTGGTCACCCTGATGATGACTTTACAAGCATGTAATCAGGCCCTCAAAATCATCTTTTGCCTGAGAAAAGTGACTGCTTTCCTCCTCTACAAGACTAATTTTGGGAAGGACATTGTAGCCTACCCATAGTGTACAGTGCGGAAATAAAATATTTCCACAAGCTGCACTATAGTTAGCCTGTGGAATTTCCGCAGGCTGCTATATAGGTAGGGTGCGGCAGTGTTTGAAAGTCAAAAGAGGAAAGGGGTTCAAGAAGTTTCTAGAAGGAGAATCTTCTGGAATGTGAGGCGGCATCCATATGGTTACGATCCTACTGACTTCTCGGATCTGGTGGAATCATCCTCATCCCTTTAACCACTTCAGCTTCTCCTCTATAATAATGGGCTTCTCGTGGAAAAGATTAAGCACAGTTAAGCAAAGTTGAGCAAAGGATTACTAGAAGAATAGGTTGGAGATTGTGTGAAGAATATTATTTCAGTTGATGTTTGAGGTCTGCATTCATCCATCAAATTTTGAATATCACCTTCATGCAAACTCTGGAATGAATATATGTGTGTGTTGGAATGAAGGACCACTAAAAGGGAACTTGTGACATCAAGGCATTTCGGTTGTATCTTCCACTTTCATTCAATATAATACAGTGGCATGTTTCTTTCCCATAAAATTATTCTCATTTTATTACATGAATCCTTAATCACATGTCTAATTTTTCATTGAATCTATCATAGTTTCTTTCACTTTGGTTGGTTTGTGTCATTGTAGATCTGGTTTCACAAGAGCATCGGAGCGAAGCGGGAACAACGAAGACATAAGGAAGTGATCTCAAAGGTAAGTCATCAGTTCCTTCTTTGACACTTAGATCAATGATTATAACTTAGGGGAAGTGTCATGTCATGTCTTTCTTTTTTATAGATCCAGGTGGATCTAGGGAGATTAGTTCATGTCCGCATTTACCGATTTATCCTATAACAAAATTGGTGACTCCACTGGGGATACGACTTGATTGTGGTTTTTTGTTGGCCATTTTTTTTTACCTACTATTTTTTATCTGAATTCAGTCTCTAATTCTGTGGGAGATCCATTCAGACTCTCTGAGTTTGAAAGTTCACAGAGATTTTTTACCTTTTTCTCAAATTTCTTTGATTTTTAGACGTGTCTGCACTGCACCCTAGCTATTTGCTTCAGTGCATACTTTCCACACTCTATCTGTTCCTGGCCTATGTGAACTCTATATTTCCGCACTGTAATGTGTTGCTAGCCTGCGACAGCGTCTGTGAAATTTTTGAGTGGGGGTTTGTCCTCTGTTGATGCCTGGTTTTTTCCTTAGTCAGTTGAGGGGAGATTTTTTAGCCAGTGTTTCATTGTTTTCTCATGCTTAACACGTTGTTGACTGGTTTTCGGAGATCGAACACCTCTCTTAGTCATTTTCCAGTTTTCATTTTTTATTTTTAACAACAAGGGTATAATCTTTGAGCTTGTATCTGAGTGCTTGTTCGATTAAAAATATTGGATTGGATTTGAAATTTTGGATTGATTACGTATTCTAGATTGCTCGATGATTTAGAGGTCATTTCTTCATTTGCATTTGAGGGAATACTTTCTCATCATTTTTTATTTTTTGTCTTCAATGAAAGTTTGATTTGGGTGCTTGTTGAAGGTATAAATTTTCTTGTATTTCTTGTCTTTTCTCTGTCATGCCCTTGGTCTGGTCTTAAAAAGGAAGGATTTGAACTTATCCATCCTTTTGAATAATCATACATAAGAAAATTTATTGCATTTAAGCGAAGAGAACATCAAAGAACTTCATTTTTTTTTGGTCGTTTGATGTGCTCCTTCCTAAAACATCTAAGATTTCAAGGGTGGACTTAAACATAGTCCACCAGGCATAGAAAGAATTTTCCTCTTGTCTGCAACTTTCCCCCTTTGAAATCAATGGAAAATGGGCGCTCCCCCTGATCTTGTGCTTCTCCTTAAGCACTTAGTGATGAGATGGATATTACTCCCAATTTATGTCTGAGATATTCAAATGTCTCCTCGGGAAGGGGTTTTGTGAAAATATCCACAATTCGTTCTTTGGTGACAATATATTCCAACTTGACATTCTATTTTGATACTTTTTCTCTTAAGAAGTGATACTTGATTGGAATATGTTTTGTTTTCGAGTGCATAACATGATTCTTTGAAATATGTATTACACTTGTGTTGTCACAAATTTTTTATATTGGATGATCATATTCTACCTTAATATATGTCAATGTCTACTTCATCAATGAAACTTGTGTGCAACATGATGTTGTTGCTATATACTCATCCTCCACCGTGGATAGAGAAATTTAAGTTTGTTTCTTTCTCAACCAAGACACTAGACTATTTCCCATAAAGAATGGTCATCCACTTGTACTTTGCCTATAATCAGCATTGCCCAACCAATCCGCATTTGTATATGTTGTTAAAGTAAAATATTCACCTCTTGAGTACAACAAGTTGAAGTCTAAGGTGCCCTTTAGGTATTTGAACATTATTTTCACTACTTGTACATGAGTTTCTTTTAGTGTAGCTTGAAATCATTCAACCAATCCTACTACTTGCATAATGTTTGACCTTGATGTTGTCACATACAGTAGGTTGCTAATGATTGACCTATATAATGTTTGATTTGCTTCCATAGATTCATCATCTTTTCTCAATTTACAACCTGTGATCATGGGTGTGTTGACTATTGCATAATCTTCCATTTTGAATTTCTTCAATTTTGTCTTGAAAAAACTCAGCTTGGAGGAAAACAAATTACATATCACACAACTTTCCCCCTTTAATTTGTTATAACTGCAAAAACTATTCAAACACAGTACAACACTTCTAAAGAATACTAAACACTATCACCAACAATGCAAGATAATCAGTCTTTGTCAATCCAGATAATCTTTTTATCCAACATATGTAGTAGTACATCTCCTACAACAATTGAACATGGTTTGGTCGATCCCATCAAATCCAAGTCCATTCAACAAGAATACATTAGTTGGGTTCACATATCAACAACTTCAAGTATTCCCCCCTTGAGGAATCAATAAGTAGCAACAATAGCTCTCGTCAAAAATTCTAGTCGACGGACAACCCAATCGAAACTCAATCGTCGAATACTCTGTTGAAACTCTAGTCAACTGCCATGTCGGGTCAATCCTCGGTCGACCAATTCCAAGGAAATCGTTAGTAAGTAAGAGGAATATTGCGTGACTATATAACCGTTGATACATAATGATATGAAGTCCTCAAACATTTGGTCAAATGATCCCACAACCATATGTCAATCCAACCACAATATATCCTAGTAGTCGACACTGGTCCACAATTTTGTCTTTCTTGTCCCTTCTGCAAATATCTAAAGGATGATTTCCATTACTTCGATTTTATGGTGAGAATGATGGTAGGGAATATATTTTTGTGTTGGTTGATCAGAGAAAGTAGGGTCGAGTTCACTTACAGGAGTAGGACAACTCGACATATTGGAAACAATGTAATATATAACAACATGCTCAAATTTTGGCATGCGAGAAACATGCAACTCATCAATTTGTTTAGCACAATCAACAGTAGGTTTCTCTTCTGGCAAATCAATTTGAACTCCACCTGCAACAAATAAAACTTCCCTGGTTGTAGCAAGGCTAGGTGTAGGTAGGGAAGCAACAACAACATCAAATCCAAGACCATTCTTAATGAATGGACCCTTGACAATTGATGTTATTATCTAAGGTTTCAGTACTCTTTTCAAACTTCAAACTTCTATTCAACTTAATAATTGTTTTCTCTAGTTCCTTTCTTAAGGAAACAATTTCAGATTCTATCTTTTTGTAGTTTTCTTCCTTTTCCTTCAGTTAGGTTCTCACAACTTATTCTATCCTTCTTGCCTCTTCTAATTGAACCTTTAGGTTCATAATAGTCTTTTCTATTTCTTCAAGGATTTGTGACATTTTGGCTTTTGAATCACAATCCTCTTCTTTGTATTTCTGCAATTGCTCCTCTTGTTTCAAATTCTTTTTCCTAAGCTTATTTCTTTCACTTAAGGCACACATAAATTCTTCTTCGAGATCCACTTCCCCATTTGTTTCGGCATTTTCCTCTTCTTCTGAATCCATTGTTTATTTCCCTTTGTCTTCGTCAATATTTATTTCGATTGTCATAAAGAGAGTTTCTTCTCTATCACTATATATTTTTCTTTCACTTCTTTTTTCAGATGAGTCACTAACCCCTTTCATGTAGAGACTCTTCTTCTGCTTATAAGATTTCTTCTTATTTTCATGTTTGTCCTGTTTGTGGTTTTTTTTGTGTTGATGATGTTTTCTCTCTTTTTTTACATTATGGTATTCTTAGTCATCAATACTTTCATCCTTTTCATATGGACACTTATAAGCAAAATGTCCTACTTTTTCATAATTAAATCATTTAAAGGGCATCTTACATTCGTCTTTTCCAGATCATTTTTTGCATTTTCTCACAAAATGTGCTTCATTTGCATCTAATGCATTGTTGAAGTTATCGCTTGATTCATGCTCTATGTTCTTTGTCTTCTTTGAGGATTTAAAGGTTGTTTCTTTCTTTGATGAATTTTATTTCTTTGTCTTCACTTCATATACCATAAGGATCCCGTGCAATTCATCCATTGTTAATGAATCAAGATCCTTCATTTCTTCAACGGTGAAAAATTTGGCATCAAATATTAAGGGGAGTAACCCTAACACCTTTTGTACAATCATCATTTCTTCAACCTTTTTCACCAATTCCTCTAATGGTGTTGACAATTTCTTCCACACGAAGGAGATAAGCTACAACATTTTCTTCATCTTTCAATTTCAAACTCTCAAATTGCATTCTATGAATTTATTACTTTGCCTTCTTAACCTTGTCATCGCCTTCATAGATATTTTGAAGCTTGTAACAAATTTCTTTCTCTGATTCATAATGCATCACCTTGACAAACTTGGATTCTGATATACCGCACAAGGTGGCATTCATGGCTCCTGCATTATTTTCACTAGGATTCTTCCCGACTGCATCTGTTGGTGGAGTTGTTGAGGTTGTATAACCAGTCACGACCAATTGCCAAATATCAAACCCAAGAACCATGTTCGCATCCTTATGCTCCAGAAGGCATAGTTTGTTCTGTAAAAAACTGGAACCATGTTTGTGGAGAAACCCTCTTGGTCATCCATGTGTGCTCTCGAGATTTACCTTCTAGTGGTTAGACTGTTTCCAAAGGAACCCACTCTGATATCAATTGTTGAGCACACACTTATACTGAGAGGGGGGGTGAATCAGTATAAGAAACTTTTGTTAAAAATTTGGTATGCTCGTTTAACCATAGACAATGTCACATCATTTTCACCCAACCATAGGAATTCACTATTCCACCCCCGACAACATTAACCTTTTCTTAGATAGAATGATTCTGGCAAGTCCACACTAGAACCAACAGATAAACCCTAACTAGAAACACCAATGTTGCAACAGCAACACAATACCAAGAGAATGTACATCTACTAATAGAAGTGTACCTTTACCAAGAGAAGAGCACAAGAGATACCAGAAATACTTGTGCCCTAGTTGCCACTGCTGCTCAGCAAACTTGTGCCCTAGTTGCCACTGCAACTACTCCTTAGAATTTTTCTCTTCTTGATGAGTGAGTGAGAGTGTATAAATGAGCTAGGTTCCTCCTTATTTATACTAGCCTATCCAAGTGACTTTACCCAGTGGGGTCGACTTCTCTTTCTTGATCCTTCTATTACTTTATTGATATTCTCTTGACCCTAACTTCTCTTCTATGGTTTCCACACATCTGTTTAATGGTTCTCTTACTTCTAGAATATTCTATTCTGAGTACAAAGGCTACACTTGGAGGTTAATACCTCCCGCAGCTACCAAAACATCAACACTCCCTCTTAGCTAGGGAGGTATTAACTAAGATGTTCTTCATGTAATGGTCTCAAACACATCCATCCATATCACAAGGCATGGGAAAGACTCACATGGTCTTCTAGACCATTCTATAGGTAGCATCACCATAGCCACACAATCTATCTCATGATCAAATAGATCATGTCACAAGTATCACCATCATAGCCACACAGACTCTGTCATAATCACGCACACAGACTATCTGATGGTCATGTCATAGTCATGCATCTGGGTCTCATCATCCTTATAGTATTTATGTCATCACGGGGCTTGAACTGGTTCATACAGAACTAGGAAACTCACTATCTCACACAGAATCTGGCATCTAGTTCATAAAGAACTAATAACTCGTCATCTCTCATAGAATATGACATCTAGTTTATAAAGAACTAGTAACTTGTCAGCTCACAAAATTTGACATCTAGTTCATAAAGAACTAGTAACTTGTCAGCTCACAAAATTTGACATCTAGTTCATAAAGAACTAGTAACTTGTCAGCTCACACAGAATCTAGCATCTAGTTCATAAAGAACTAGTAACTCGTCAACTATCACAGAATTTGACGTCTAGTTCATAAAGAACTAGTAACTTGTCAGCGCACATAGAATATGACATCTAGTTCATAAAGAAATAGTAACTCGCCAGCTCACATAAAATATGGAATTCAGTTCATAAAGAACTAGTAACTCGTCATCTCACACAGAATTTGACATCTATTTCATAAATAACTAGTAACTCGTCAGCTCACAAAGAATATGGAATCTAGTTCATAAAGAACTAGTAACTCGTTAGCTCACACAGAATTTGACATATAGTTCAAAAAGAACTATTAACCTTTGGTTGGCACAACAGGAAACTAGTCTACAGTGACCAGCAATCTAGTCACAAGGATTAGGCATTGTAGTGTGCACACGCTACCCATCTAGCCCAAGGCTGGGAAATACCCCCAACCACACAGGTTTTCCCACCAAATTGAAAAGATGGGTAACTCACCAGCCCTGAAGGCTCGGCATCTGTTGATATTGTGCGAGGTCATGTTGATTGGTACCACAATTAGTAACATGCATACTAGACTATTTCACTAGAGTAGAAATGTCTCAGTGTACCAGACTATTTCACTACAGTAGAAATATCTCAGCTTACCAAACTATTTCACTAGAGTAGCTATGCATACCAGACTATTTCACTGTAGTAGAAATATACCATATTGTTATATGGAGTTGAATATGTAACACATCATACCCTATCACAAGGGAAGTCCTTCTGGACTGTTATCCCCGATATCTAGGGATAACTAGGAGATCATGTCTCGAGGCCCACAGGTCCTAGACTTGAAGTACCGAGAGCAGGATTGACCTAAGCATGGACCTGGAGGACCCATCTTTCTTCTTATTTGCTAGATTTGTCCTGTCAACAGTAGTAGCTTCCATCACCATCGGCTTGGACTTGCATCGAAGAGGACTCTTTCTCCATGAGGTAATTGGTCCAAGGTATCATGGTATGTGTCATTTTTTATTGTTATAACCTTCTTATATACGCATTAGGTTCCTTTCATTTCTGATGACTGCTTGGATCTTACACTAATCCACCTGACCATTGTTGGGGTGATTGATGGGGTGATTTAGCAAGCTTGTATTCATGGGTTTTGGTTAGCCACCAAAGGGGATTTGCAGAGCCATCGTTTCGTTCCCACCATTCTATCATTTTACATCTTATCTCCCACACATCCATCCCATTCCCCTAGTCTGGCCATTAGGATGACCTTTTGAGGGTTACACTTTGTCTTGTGGGAAGAAGGGGCTAAATTCCCGGGGGGTAAAAGCAGCTGGTAAAAGATAAAATCCATAGGAAATAAAACCTAGAGATGCTTCGCCCAGGGATCCCCGAGAAGGAAATAAAAAGCCTCTCGAT
>SNQJ01S0029235.1:0-11197 GCA_010110895.2 Picea sitchensis
TACCATTCTATCCCAACTCTTAATCTTTTTCTTACCTTTCTTTCATCTATCAGCCTACAGTTCATCCCACCACAGTGTTGCATGTCCTTTCAATCTGGTGACAACATGTCTCACCTTCTTCTCCTCATTGACATCTTCATAGTTGAAATACTTTTCCATGGACCTTATCCAGTCTAGTAGCTCTTCATCATCCAAATTCCCTTCATACATTTAGATGTCTATCTTTTCTCTATCTCCCAACTTCACAACAGATTTCAGCAATCGTTCTTCAGCCATGTCTCCCCCTGTAGCTTCTTCAACCTCTGTCTCTTCACTTTCTACCTCACTGACATCTCCAGCGTTAGGTATTCTCCTCTGTGCTTCTTCCATCACTTTCAATCTGGCACAAAGTTCTCTCATTTCTCATTCTACAGCACGATTGGCTACAGGTGGCTCCACGCGTCTCCTCGGTGGCATTTTGTTGACTGGTTCTCACACACATAGTACAAATTCGAGTTCTTCTTTTGGCTACTTGCAACCAAATCAAACTCTGGTAACACTTGATGCAAACCCCGCCCTTACTCTCCCTTGGGGCTATGTGACCTCCTGGTCAAGGATATTAATCTCCTCGAGCTGGATTAGCTCCTTGAGACCTTACTGGTCTCAATCTCAATCAAACACAGGCCCTGTTATCACCCTCGAGTTTTTCATGGTCATGATTCGGTCATTGTTGATTTGTTCATCGATCAACGGTTCACAGTAATCGCGGGGCGCCAACATGCTCGCTCTCTATCAAAGGGCTCTATCTCCGCAATTAGAAAGTGCTCTCCCAACTCGATCTAATCATGTTCGTTGATCCCTCATCCCGACGAGATCAACGACGTTGGTGAATAGTGGGTCGTGAACTAGCAAGTCTATTGATTTCACCTCTGCGCTCCACAATGATTCCCCACCGTCAATTTATGTTCACAGATCGACAGGTACCCGTGGGCCCCACATTCTTAGCGCCTTTTCCCAATCTCAACACCAATGGGCGCTAGCTCTTCTCGCTAATCCTTCTTTGCATCTGACCCCGAGCTGTGACTTGGGGCTTAACCTCTTGGCGCTTCACAACTTCAGAACTTTCAACCAAGACCAGATCAACAGTCCTCATCCTCCTTCGCAAACAACGGTCCAAGTCTACTTCGTGACTCCATGCTTCGGGAGTCTCAACTTCTCCACGCTCGCTTTCTCCTGGAGCGCTTTCACCTGAAGTTCACGATTCGTTGACACGTGCCTCCCACAGATCGACAACCACAAGCCACTTCGGTTATTTGGTCTTCGGGAGTTTCAAACTCTCTACCTTCACTTTCTCTCGGAGTTCTTTCACCCAAAATACATAACCTGTCGATGCGTGTCCTTATGGATATGACGACCATGATCCACTTCAGCTCTTCGGGATTAGGGAGTTTTCAACTCCTGCACACTTGTTTTCTCTCGGAGTGGTTTCACCCGAAGATGACAGATTTCTGCCACGCGTCCCTCTAGATCTAACAATCCAGATCTTCTCCCTTCTTGTCGACCTCCTTTTGGAGTGTTAGGCCTTCGAACTTCCTGATCTCTCACCACGTGTTCTCCACAACAGACAGTTGCGATATACTTCGGCCTTCGGGACTTCAGGAGTTTATCACACTCCACAATTGAAATCTTCCAAAGTGAATTTACCCGAAGTCTCAGATCTGTTGACATGTGTCTCCTAGCAACCAATGGCCAGAATCTATTTCGGCCTTCGGCTCTTCAGCAATTTCTCTCTCCCCTTGTCTACAAAACTTCTGAAGTGCTTCCACTCCGGAGTTGTATATATTACGCCATCTGTCCCTCTGGATTATGGATGGTCCCTAACCTATTTTGGGACTTCAGAGAATTCTCGCTCCTGTGTGCACACAGAGACTTAAAACTCGTGCGCTTTGCCCAGATCCAACAATCTGGAATGACCCCGCTCCATCCTGGACGGATCTTGACCGATAACTCGTGAAACCTTAAGAGCTTCACTCCCTTTGAAGATTTCTCTTTCTATCTCTCTTGAACTTTCTCTCTCAAACCCTTTGACTCCTTAGAGGGTTTCTTCGACCCTTATTCGAACTTTGAATCTATGCACTCCTTGCAACGGATTTTTATGCAAGACTTAGCTTCTTGCAGGCGACTGTGCACACCTTACAACAGTCCCTTTTCACTCCTTGCAAATGGAAGTTTCACGCTATCTCTTCTAACCTTCTAAGTCGAAACATACTCCGTCAATGCACTCCTTGCGAACTATATGCACACCTTGCATCCCAATACTTCACAGTATCATATGCTCAACAACATAACTCATTCATTTATGAAAATAGAAAATAACATGGAAACTGTAAACAGTAGAAACACCATGCATTGGGTCAATATCCCTATGTTATATTCATTCAAATGTGAATGGCTACAATTTTGGAAACAATGTACATTCAGTAACAATTGTCTCCTCCTAATCTACAACTGCCCTATTCAGGCATACGATGCATCTACTTATATAAGAGGTCCTCTAGGGTTCCATCCAAATACCTACCTGATCGAAATAAAAGCTTACATCTACTTAGTCCTATTACAATAAACGTCTGTGACAGACAATTTAAGGCGAATCTTCAGATCCACACCAAAATCAAATAATTAAAGGACGATATGATATCTTCTAGTTTGACGCAATTGTTCAACCTCTTACCATTAAAACTTCTTTGATTCATCATTTACTCAGAAATTCTCTGAGATATGCCACCTTTCAAAATTTAAAATTTTACCCAAAAGGCACGCTAGGCATTGTGTTGTCACCCCATGTGGCTTTGTTGATGATGCTCATGCATCAGAAGGTATGGGTGTAAGGTGTGATTCCATAAGTGTAACAACCATTTATGGAAATATTCAATCCTTAAATCCTTTTCCTACAAGTATGGCAATTAATCATTCAACATCCTAGTGATGATGAATTATGAGTTTCCAAGCATTATGTTCCTTTAGTCCAAGCATTTCCATCACTTTATGTAAATCCTCTAACTATGCTGCTAATCGGGAAGATTAGTTTTCTTCAAAAGGGAAAGAGTAGTTTTGTAGCTCTAACGAATTTTATATCTATTTATCAAGTTCAAGATTCTATGTCACAATTTGAAAAGCATCTAGAACAATCAAATATGTGTTAAAGAGTCGTGTATGATAGTATTAGTTGATAAGATATGAGTGCATGCGCTTTTTTATCTAGGAGTTGGTGTAAGTAATTGTTTTAGGGAGTTCAACCTTGATAATAGAATTGCACATAATAAAATATCACAAATACAAATGATGAAATTATAATGCAGGAAGAATGTAGTAGATCCAATATTGAAGATTTGATGGGAAAAAACAACTTATTTAAAAAATCTATAGCTATCACATTGGATATGGGCACTCCACCAACCCCATTTTGAAAATATACAAAAACCATCATAGTTATAACATACCCAATACCCTCTAAGCTTATTTTAGTATATGGAGTACTTCTTGAAACCATCAAATTCACACCAACCTCTTTCTCGGTATCACAATGTAATGTACACAAGTGCATAATTAAAATGTAACCATCATTATTACATGTAATTGATGGAAAATTACAATTTAGCATCAAAATAACATTGACTATGACCAGTCCACGAGGTGTAGGACAGTCGGTGACGGAGTGTGTTGTTAAGGCACTCCGTGATGCTAAAGTCACCGGTTCGAAACTTGCGGGGACAAAAAATCCAGTCATGTTAAGGGTTGGTGTGGCTCAGGCCGGGTGTGATCCTCAGGTGATTTTGACGGCTTAGATTCCCCTGAGTCGTGGTTTCTTAGCCACAGGTTAGTCCCACATGTCACGGACAAACTAACAAACAAAAAAAAAACATTGACCATGACCAATTAACCCATTGCCCATGAGTACAATCAATCATATCAACACATAAAACACAATTCTACTCATACATTAAATAAATATAGTTGATACATGGGAAATTGTAGTAGCATATATTTTATTGTAGATATATTTCTTTCAACCCCAAAAAAAAATTTCCCGTCACATAACAAAATAAATATAAGGTCTCATACTCCATAAATGCAACGGGGAACAAAAAGAGGTTGTCATATGATAGCTAATAAAATAAATAAATTCTTCGATCAAACATCAGAAAAATTATCCACAAACTAAATATGTACGGATTGACAAAACATAGGAATGAATCCTTTAAAAACTCAATAAGACTATGTCTTTGACTTGTTACAAATATTCAATAAAAACATTCATTCTCAGTGGATCAAAACAAAAAAATGAAAGTAACAAGCAGTTCTTAGTCAAAGTTGCCAACCCTTTCCATGACTCGCTTATTTTCTCTTACCCTCATTCCCCTTCACTCCATATTTGTAGTGCCCTCTTTTGCTCTGACTAGTTTGTTTGATTGGATCATATTATTTTAGGGTATTTTGATTACAAGTGACCCAGTTTATTGACATATGTTATGATGATGAAACTTAAACTATTTTGATTAATTTGGATTGGCTTTAATTGATGTATTTGTATTTTTGAATGAATTTTGTTTTAATGTTTATATGGTAATCATGGATGGATAAACTATATAGTGATATGACATAACTAATAGTATTGATATACATGGTTATGAAACATTGAAGTCTGTGTGTGTGTGTGTGTGTGCATTAACTGCTATATGTTATTGATAGTTTCCCAAATGTGACAAGGAATCCATAGGTGCACACTGACATGGAATTACATCAATATCCTATGGACTCTAGATTGAGTTAAGACATTGTGACGTGCATATGATTAATGATATGTTTCTAATTTATGAATATGGAACTCTTTGATGTATTGATTCCAATATGTGCATGCACAAGGAATATGTTTTCCAATCAGTCCACACATGAGTAATGGGGTTGTATGGAATATGCACATAATATCACCGGGAGAGGAGGAATAACATCCAAGTTTCCACCCACTATCACTCATTTTCCATTTTCCCAGTTCAAACATTCATGATTCTTTTACCCAGATGTTGCATGTTGCCATGAGAGCAGGTTGTGGATTTGGTCACTCATGAGGTTTAGTTGAGGAGTGTGCAATAAGGTGTCATCATGATTGCTAAGTGACCATTAGTCTATCAACAAGGTAGGAATGAGTTCAGTAAACTTGGTCTCAGCCATTGTACCGTTTCCCCCACCAAAGAAAATTGGATGCTTGAAGGGCATGTGTAAACATGACACCCTTGGTACTTACTAAAACATAGTTCTTGAAGGGAATGGAGAATCATGGCACCATTGGTATCAAATAAAATTGGAAGCTTAAAGGACATGGAGAAGAATGACACCCTTGGTATTAATCATAGTCATTATGCACACATGGAAAAATATTTGACTAGAATATTCATTTTATTTAAATTGGGAAAGTTAAATAAATGCATGAGTGATTGGTTGAGAATATAGATTATTACACATTTCATAAAAAGGAAAAATAAGGTATTATATTTAAAATTTATTAGAAAAATGAATGCATTTGGAAATATGTATGAAATAGAAGAAAATTACTTTTAATTAATTTAAAATTTTAATTACTAGTGCACTCATAAAAACAAGGAGAAAAAAATAGGAAAAAAGAATTCAAATTCAAATAGATGTGTGTGAAAAGATAAGTAGACTTGTGAAATATTAATTAGAGGAATTAATTAAATAAAGTAGTGACTACATGTGCACCCACTCAAATAGGAAAAGAGAAGGAGATAAGGGAACATTTAGGAGTAAAATAGGAGTAGTAATCGGGTGATGAATAATCATTATTTATATTTTTTAATGAGAAATTTATGCGTTGGATTAGCAATGGTATATGTGTTGCATAAGTTTAGACATTATTTGTTGGGTTCTCATTTTAAGATGTATACAGACCATTATGCACTAAGATACTTAGTAAACAAGTGATCCGAATTATTTTCGGCATGAAATGAGAGTGGAGATATAATAAAGAAATGTATGGAGATATATCAGATATCTACTAATATAACATAAATATATCAGAGATATAAACACAGAGATACATTAATACACAATTTCAATTAATGAGCAAAATGTACAGACTGTAAAATTACAGAGTGAAAGATTCGCTAGAATGGTGGTATCTTATCTCTGAGAAGAGATGTGACGGATACTCACATTTGCAAGAAGATGATTGTTACAATGAGGCTCTAAAGGCCTTTTTAACATAAAGAAAATCCAAAACCCTAACCCCGGAAGATGAAAATCCAATAGTTTTGTGGACCCCGTTTTGGGTAGTTTGGTGTATCAACTTCCTGGGGTGTAACTTTAGCATACGATCTATGTTTGGGGCACATGATAGCTCGTTGGAAAGGTATTGTCAAGGAGATTCATTTTGGGGGCTCAGTCAGAGCCTTTGACTATCATTGAGGTGCATGAACCTGAAAAAACTTCATTTAGGCCCTCAAAATGGCCCCGGAAGTTTAGGAACCGAAAAACTACTAAAAATAGTAAGTTTCCAGAAGACTGTTTTGAGCCAATTGGAATAGGTAGGTGGCCATCAATATCCACCTAGATCAACAAGACAATGTTGGGGGGGATAACATGCAGATGGTTGTTGTTGTTCCAGGAATATGATTTTGAGGTTGTTGTGAAACCGGGGAAGTTGAATGCAGGACCATATCACTTATCGTGCATACTATTAGGAGAAGATCCAGGGAATCTAGATGAAAACTTGCCAGATACGCAGTTGTTTCCAGTTAAAATGGTGGACATCTACTTCATAGACATTGTGCAATTTTTAAGTATAGGAATGGCCTCGTCCGACATGACAGTGGCACAGAAGAAACAGTTGGTGGTTAAATCAGCAAACTACCAACTAATTGCAGGGAACTTATACAAGTTAGGTGCAGATGGAATATTAATATGATGTGTGTTAGAGCATGAAAGGTCAATGATACTCTCAGAAGCGCACAAAGGAATTGCAGGAGGACACTACTTAGGTAAAGCAACCGTGCATAAGATTTTGTGTGTAAGGCTCTGGTGGCCCACACTTCACAAGGATGCTAAAGAATATTATCAAGCATGCGATGTTTTTCAAAGGGTGGAAAAGCCATCCAAAAGGGATGAGATGCCTTTGTACCCATAGGTTACGTTGCAGGAAATTGATAAATGGGAAACAGACTTTGTTGGACCGATCAACCCACCAGCAAGAAGATCAAGAGATAGGTATATAATCACTATGAAAGAGTATTTGACTAGATGGGCAAAAGCAACACCAGTCATAGATTGCAACACGGAGACTGTTGCACGGTTTCTATTTGATAAGGTAGTTACATGATTTGGATGCTTGCACAATCTACTGAGTGACTAGGGGACACACTTCCTAAATAAGAAAATTGTACCATTGACTGAGGAATTTCAAATTCATCATCATAGGAGTATGCCATATCACCCTCGTGCTAATGGGAAAACATAATATTTTAATAAAATTCAGGAGAATGCTTTGAAAAATATCTGTAATGTATGAAGGGATCATTGGGACTTGAGTATCCCTTCAGTATTATGGGCATATAGGACTACAAGTAAAAATTTGATCGTGCATACACCTTTTAGGTTGGTCTATGGGAAAGAAGAAATAATGTTGATGGAGTTTATTGTGCCTAGCCTGTGCATTGCAGTGATTACTAATCTTTCAGACTCTGGCATAGTAGAGGAGAGATTGTCACGATTGGTACAGCGTGAGAAAGACCGATTTATCATAGGGTTCCATCAGCAAGTTCAAAAGGAAAGAGAAAAGGCATGGCATGATAGACACATTAAACATAAAAAGTTTCAAGTGGGGGACTTAGAATTACTATATGACACCAAGTTTATGCAGCATCCATGAAAGTTTCAAATACATTGTTTAGGACCATACGCAATTAAGTATGTGACAGAGGCATGTGATATGTAGTTGGAAACATTGAATGGTGAAGTCCTGGGAAGAATGGTGAATGGCAGTCGGCTGAAACTTTATAGGGACAACCAATATCTCATGCACTACTTTGAATTGTGAAAGAACGAATGTACCACAATAGTGTATTATAGTAGGCAAAAGAAAGAAAAAGTGGAAAAACAAAAAACAAAAATAAAGGAAAAATAGGGGAAAACAAATTAAGTGGCAACGACAGTAAGTGTGGAAAAGAAGTGAGTATTGCATAGATGGATGAAACTGTGTCGAGCAGGGAGATTACATGTAGAAGCCAAAAAAACTACTCAGAACAAGACCGACAATACCATTAAAGGCATTAAAAGGTGACAACGACGATTAAGAAGTGTTAATGACAAGGCATAAAGACAACGCATAGTCATAAATGGAAAAATTTGTTAGGGATCGTGATAGACTGGTGGTACGAGGCAAAAATCCAATGGCATATTTGGTAATAAAATAGCATTAAATTGTGTATTGAGTACACAATTGGTGGATTAGACCACTAGTTCAGGCGCAAATGTACAGGGACAACTGTCGAAGGGTTATAACAACACACCAAAGGTCAACAGGGAAAGGGTATTTGCATGCATAAGAGTTGTTAGAATACAGAGCAGACCACAAGCGAACCAAAGTTGACACAGAGAAGTGGTAGAGTCAAATAAGGGGAGCATTGGTCGCAGGGAAAAATGGCACCACCAAAAGTTGGGGCACCAGCTACTGCATCATGAAAACCATCCTGAACACAACCACTGGTCATACCAGAATTCAAGGAAACGCCCATAGCTTCAGCTTCGTAGTCAGGTTTTCCAAGGGATTACATACCGCCAAGAAAGGACAACGCATGACAGGTTATACTTCCCAAGGATGTGAAGTACATATTGATTATGCCAGAAATACCACCCAGTGTTATTATTGAAAGGGGCCTGATGGGAAAGGTCATTGCTTTGAAGTTTTTAGACCATGACATAACAGATGCATAGAAGTTTCCTGAATTATCACGGGACAAGTATTTACTCACTAAAAGTGTACCATGGATAGGTGCAATATTGGTCGAGCCACATAGCTCAGCGACCGCGCTAGAAAAATTAGGGATATTAAACTTGTTAAAAATCCCACACTTTGGCAGAAGTCTAGAAATAAATGCATGTGTTAAGTTGTTATTGAGTTGCATCCATCAAGGAACTTTATGGCTAGATACACCAGTATCTATTGATATGCAGATGATTGCGTGGATAATGGGCTTACCGACAACAGGAGAGGATCTGGTAACATTATTCGCAAATAAGGCTAGGGAGAAGGCATTATCTAAAAGTATGAAAGATAATTTCAACACCTTTAAAGGAAAGCGAGGGTTGGATGTTGTCGGCATAAGTAATGATGTAGTTAGATTTGTAACGTAGGTATTGGGCTACAAATTATTAAGGAAATGTCGGAAGGATGAGGTGTTGGCCGTAATAATAACAGTTGTGGAGAAGTGTAAAGAAGGGGTCCAGATGAATTGGGCCACGTTTTTGGTCAATCGGTTTCTAATAGATTGCACTGAATCCCAGGAGAAAGGCATGGAATTTCACTATGCCTAGATTATCATACTAATAGCAATGATTTCCTTAAGAGAGTTGGACGAGTGCCAGTTTTTGAAAACATCACTAAGAGATCATGCAACGGTACAATATGTTAACTTATGGCATGATGCACACAAGGGGAGACAACAAGACAACAATGTCACCTTCTATGTCTACTTTGAAATGATTAGGAAAATCATAGAGCACACACCGCACATCATCGTTGAGACTGTGTAGAACTATTAGGATATCGCGCGCTTCAAAGAAGGGATGCACCATATGTATATCCAAGATAAAAGAGACATGACGCACCAGTGGTTTCCAACAAGATACAAGTTGACAAAGGAGGATGTATTCCTTATTTCCAATGACTGGGATGAAGAATGGAAACTTCAAGCTAAAGAAACAAATCACCCTGATGAGGAAGAGGAACGAGACAATGAAGATGAAGAACCAAATGAGGCACAAGGAAATGAAAAATTCAATGGCACAGGGGACGCGTAGGAGATAGTCCCAAACATAGAGGAAAAGAGGAAAGAAAAGGGTGAGGGAACAACAACAACTATGTGCAAGAAGATGAAATTACATAAGCCACTATTTATCTACACCTTGATCGATGATGATATTGATAGAATTGGCTACCAAGTGAGGGATGTCGTAGAGGAGGCAGTTCAATAGGTGTTATAGCTACAGAAAGACATGAGCAAGAAGGTGCAAGAGCAGTTGACGACAATGCAACAGTGGTTGGAGGTAATGAGAATAGAACCATAGAGAAGATCTATTGAAGGCCAACTATCCCACGTGGCTAAAGAAGCAAGGGACACTACTTCGTACCTGCCAGATATCACATCAGGGTGCCAAATTTTGAATATCTCACATGAATTAATTGAGTTCCCTACGTAGGAGATGAAGGAACATGCACAAGTACTAAGTCACCTGGACTTAGTCTTGTCACAGATACCCATGGAAGCCTTACATGGCTTATAGGTAGGGGTGGCATAGGAAATACAATTCCGTGCAAAATCAATGACAAAGGAATTAACCAAAGTAGCAACGGATAAGGAAGACCTGAAGAAGGTTCATACTAAGGTATTGCAAGAGAAGGAAAAGGTTGAACAAAAGGCCGAGAGGGTACAAAAAGTCATCCAGAAGATATATTGTTGTGAGAAATCTTACCCTGTGGACATGTTAAGCTCCCCTTAGCTAGGTTTTCTTCGGTTAAGACATAATAGAGAAAGTGAACACTAACATCCCTTGCTCCTATCTATTCACACATGAAAATGAGAAGAATGAAAAGGAAATAAGAGTTCACCTTTTGCGAAGGTTTTCCTCACTGCTCCTTGTTTCTCCAGCATTGGATCCAATCCTAGCTTGAACATGATCTCTGTGCACTTAGACAAAACGATCTTCCTCTTCTACTACTTGCACAAATTTAGATGAAATCAAATCTAACGAAATTAAATAAGTAGAAACATTCATATGTAAACTAAATGAGACAAAAGTATGGGAATAGGCCAAGATTATATTCATGAGAAACAATGGAAAACACTTACAGTCATGTGATGTTGAGAAATCTTCCTCCAATGCTCCTCCTATCCATCCCCTTAAGCGCCACCTGAAGATAATGAGAATG
>SNQJ01S0029235.1:21670-48688 GCA_010110895.2 Picea sitchensis
TTTGTAATGTTTCATCTTGTTATGCCCATGTATTCCTTTTGGATCTCTTTTAGCATAGGTTAGTCTTTAGTGTTCCCCTATTCTCTTTATGTGGGGTCTATTGCTCATTGTCTTGTTCCTTACGGGCAAGGCTATCAACAATTCTTTGTATCACTTTGTACTTTTTCTTGGTCAAATAGAAGAATTCTCATCTAGCTTATTTACAAAAAAAAAAAACATTAGAAAATTTGTCTTTTACTAATTATCATTATGGCTAGCTATTTTACTAATTATCATTATGGCTAGCTATTGACTTTCTCAAGATGTTTCTAACACAATGATTATTCTAAATGCCATTTTTTTAAGTCATCATAGGATTTCTAAAACGTAATTCTCCAAAACCTTAAGACTTCTGGCCACATTATTATTGTGCCAAATATCTAATTGATTTTATGAGTCAGTAAGCATATCCATAATCCAATTGAATGCTAGATATAAAATAAATCTAAAACAACTCCATGGTTTTAAGGAACATATATCAATGAATTTTTAACTTTGGAAAAATTATATTTCCAAATTTTGAAAAAACATAAGAACACGATGAAAATGAAAAACAAAATAGATTTTAAAACTATTCAAGACAATAAAAATGAAATTTCTAATGAACATTGTTTTTTTAAGCTGTCAAAGAACTATTATGAGCAAAAGTCTTTAAAATGTAGAGCATTCGAATTAAAGGCATAGGGACATTGCCACCTTGTGGCTCTTCTTTTAATGGTGTTGTGTGTTCATCTATGTTCTATAAGATTTATTCTCATTTGTGTGTTCTTGATATTCAATTTGATTAAGTATACACGTTAAAAAGGAAGAATGGATTTGAAGAATGTGCTTCAAGAGTTAAATCAACTCATTTGTCTTGAAAGTTGGAATAACTGAAGTTCATATTCGATTCAAAGTTTGAAATTTCCTTGATTCACAAGATAGTGTCTCATAACTCATTGAGAACTCCTAATAATGCTCCACAAGGTAACCTAATAAAAAAATTAATCTTATTGTGCTTTGTATCATAATTTTCATTATTTTACATAAATTGTAAACATCTGTATCATAATTGTCATTATTTTACATAAATTGTAAACATCGGTAGATAAGCATATAAAAATTTTATCCTTTTGTGCTTTGTATCATAGTTGCCTTTTATTTCACATAAGTTGTAAACACACTAATAGGTAAGAATATAATTTTAACCCATTAGCATGGATACATCACTACTAGGTTCATTTTATTCATAAATATTTTACACTATAACTAAATTCGCATCATTTGTTCCATAGCATCATCTTATTTATTAAAATTTCCCAAACATTTTGAAATATTTCCCACATTGCAAATTGATCAAAATTATGTAGAGAATAAAATGGAGGAAATAGAAATGGAAACACACACACACATAGATATTGCAAAGAACACACTAATACAATGAACCTAAATTATATTAATGAATGAAATGGAAAAAGACAGTAAAATGCAAAGAAATACAAACTAGCTAGAATGATGGTAGATTTTATTTGAAGAGGGATGTGTCAATAATGCTCATTTGAGGAAGACATTACAAGAGGAAAAAAGTGACTTTAAACACAACTTATGATGCCCTATGATGAAAAAAAACTAAAGATCTAAAACCTTAACCCTAGGAAATGATATGGAAGAAGGAATGCAAGCCCTAAGGAGGTTAGTTGATACATCAACTTCCTAGGGGCACAAACTTTGCATACAAACTTGTTTAGGGTGATTATTGGAATGTTAAAAAGCTTAATCCATTGTATCTGAGTTTGGAGATTGTGTGGCCTATTATAAACTACCAAAAATGCAAGGGAAATGCCCAAAAAACATGTTGAAAGTTTGGGACCTGAAAAACTGTAGTAAAACTACCAAGATGTGGAACCATGTTGAATTGATGGAACAGGTGGGTGGCCACCAATAACCACTTAGATAAATCGCCCTCCCTAAGAAATAAAGGGTCCCCATTGTGTTTTTTCCTCCATGAGATGGAGAAAATTCTGTTAAATCTAACTATTGGTGAGTCACTTTCCCTCGTGAAGGCGTTGCCTTGCTTTGACAACCCAATAGAGTTGGATTCTTTGTTGTCAATGCCCTTCATATTGGTGTCAATGATTCAATCAAATGGCACCTACTCAATGCAATTAAGATTGACTTTCATGAGGGCCAAGTGCTCAAACACTTTTGAGGTGTTCAAGAGAGGTGGGAAATATGATCTGAGTGGCTCCACGTTAAATACAAGGTGAAAGCCAAGGAAAGGGGGGATACTTAATTTAAAAGGATTCTCACCCATAGCCTTGGAGATGGTGTAATTCCCATACCAAAGTGGGTGGAGCTTTTAGTGGGGTCCCATGAATTGTTTTTTGTGAAAATGTAACCACACATTATCTCCCACTTGAAACTTGCATGGAACTCGATGTTGATCATGACGTTGCTTGTAATTAGAATTGGCTTTCTGCAAAATATCATGAACCTATTACTGGATGTGTTGGATCAATTCATCAAATTTGGTTTCTTTATCAACCTCGGTCTAAGAATGGGAAGATTATTCTTATGTAAATGCAATTGTTAGAGCTACAACAATTGGGACAAAGGGATAGAACCCCAAGCGCACCTATGAATGGATCTATTATATATATGTTGAACATAAGGAAGGATTCATTACATATGCATGGTTGTTTGGAGTTGTACAGTCTCAACATATGTGTAATCATCTGGTTGACTAGCTCTATCTATTCATCAGTTTGGGGGTGGAAGGTAGTGGATTTAGTCAGCTTGGTGTCCCTCCTCAACCATAGGTTGGACTAGAAAGTACTCAAGAAATTACTATCCTTATTTGAAATAATGGTTTGTGGGATCCCAAAATGAACCCAAACATGCTCAAAGAAGAGCTTAGCAGTGGATTCTATTTTTATACTCTTTTTTCAAGGCATCAAAATGGTCATCTTAGAGAACCAAGTGCTCGACCACCAAACTATAGTGTGCCTCCCAAATCAACTTCTCATGCTCACTTGATGAAACACATGGATTTCCCAATTGGCATAAAATTTAATCCTGGAGATGAAAGTCTGATACCGGAGTACATGAACCCAGTGTTTGATAAGTATCAGTGAAGTTAGGGTCGTTGTCACAAAAGTGAGACTACCTAGAGGTCTTATTTCCACAAGATTTTATCGTTGTGGTTAGTGTTGCAACTAGAGGTCGACTAAGGTATCCTACAATGTGATTTTGTTTCCCTTCTTATAATTGATGTTCTAGCAGAACTATTTCTAGTACATTGACCACTACTAATGGTGGACATTCAATAATTTTTCTTGCATTTACATCAACTATAGGGATTTGTGAAGTGTGGATGATTGTCTCCTTCCCCAAAATGTAATTATTCCATTGGCAATAGGCCTACATAACGGAGTACATCTCTTTGTAATAGGTGGGGTACCTATGAACCACATCAAAGGGTGTCTCACTATGATAGGACACCAAATGTCCATGTTGAGTGAGGACTACATTGATAGCATAATCTAAAGCATCTATCTCAATCTCAAAGGGATGTTGAAGGTCTGGTATAGTGAGCACTAGCACCAAACAAAGGCATCGTTTCAAGTCCTTGAATGCTTTTTCTTTTGACATGGTCCGAATGAACTTGCTTCAACCCCACCCTTGATCACTTGGCTAGGGGCCAAGCGATATCACAGAATACCAACACAACCCTATGATAGAAGTTGGTTATTGGGTTGTTATATTATTTGCAGTGAAAGTCTAAGGTTGAAGTGATCGACCAAGAAAGTCGAAGTCGAAGTGATCGACCAGGAAATTCGAAGTCGAAGTGATCGTTAGGAGGTCATGTGGCAACCAACTGAATACCAAATGGAGGTCAATTGGTAGTCAAATGGTAATCTGATTGGTAGTCCACTGTAACAGAATCTCGAGATTCACAGGATTTGTAGCCAATGATCTGTGTGGATCTATAATTGTTTTTGGGTGCCATTATTTAGGGGTTTTCCTATTGTAAACCTTATAAATAATGTGTGTTGTAATATTGTAAATGTTAATAATTAGGTTAATCTTTAGATCAATCCATTAGAGGTTGTTGGTCATCTAGATGTAAGTTGATTTGGCTATAGGGTTGTTCTTTTATAAGCAAGAGGGTATGATGATGATTGTGTCTTAGGTGTAGACCAAGGTTAGTCATGTGACCCTTTATTCTGAATGAAGAAAACAACAAGAGAGAAATATGTTCAAGGAATGTTGGTTTTCCCTTTTGGGTTTCCAAGGTAAAATGTATGTGTATTGTGTGATTGCTTTGTCATTCTCTTTCTTGTTTAAATATGTCTTCCTCTCTACTATTAGGTTTAGCATGGAAGTATATTTCCTAACATCTGGTATCAGAGCTTAGATTGACAAATCATGGATCTGAGCCAAACCCTAGGTCTAGTAAGAGTCATAAGTCAAATATCTTTAATGTTATGCTTAAAAGAATGGTAAGTAGTTTGAGGATAGAGCTAGAAAAATTCAATGACCAGAATTTTGAGCTTTGGAAGATTAAAATTGAATATCTACTTGTATATCGGGAATAATGGGCAACAATCTGTCCAGGTACCATTATGACAGGTATGTCAAGGGAAGAATGGGAGAAACTTGAAAGAAGGGAAAGGAGTATGATTTGACTGTGTCTTTCAGATTTGGTGTTGTTGAATGTCTTAGGTGAGGACTCGGCCAAGAAACCGTAGGACAAGTTGGGAAGCTTGTGCCAGTTGAAATCCTTGGTAAATAAGTTGATCCTTAGAAAGAAATTATATCTTTTGAGGATGAGTGATGGTAGTTCGATAACTAAGCATTTGAATGCGGTCAATACTATAATAAGTCAGTTATCATATGTAGATATCAAAATCACTAAGGATGAGAAATGTATTATCCTATCATGTTCTTTTCCAGACTCATGGGATAGCTTAGTCGTTGCTATAGGGAGTAATTCAACCACATTAGCACTAGAAGATGCGGTTGCATCTCTACTGTCAGAATAAATGAGATGGAAGAACATGGAAGGATCGACCAAAGATTATTTAATGGTAAGAGGTCGACCAATTGACAAAGACAAAGGAAAATTCTCCTATATAAAATTTAAGTTGAAGGGTAGATCTAAATCCTCGGTTTAGTCGATGAGACGATGCTGGAAATGCGGTAAATTTGGGCATTATAGAAAGGTGCAAGTCGAAGGAAATGGAAGTCAGTACAGGATCCGATGAGAAGCAGTCTAAGCAGTCTATTAAGAGAAAGACTACTCTAGATAAAGTAGGTGATGTGTATCTGGTGTCAACCATTACACATTCAAATCAAGATGTTTTGTTGATCAACTCAGGAGCATCCTATCATATGACACCTCATAGAGAAGGGTTCTACGAATATGAGATATATGAAGGAGGAGATGTGTTCATGGGGGATGAGTCGACAACCAAAATTGTTGGACGAGGAAGATTTCAACTGATATTGCAGGATGTGAGGAGTAGAACCCTTCCAAGTGTGTTACATATTCCAAATTTGGCAAGAAACCTGATATATTTCAGCAAGATGAGTGATGTAAGGCCTTATATTTCAAGGTCTCAATAATTATATAAATATCTCCCAATATCCTATTGTAATAACTGCAATTTAGTTCAAGGTTTTCTTTCATGATTTTCTTTATACCAGGAATAAACTGGTAAATAGACATAATAACAACAACAACATAATAACAATAGATTAACTTAGTAAAATACATACCTCAACCTATAGGATGGTTGATTTATCCCATGGTTCACTTGTTCTTGTTCTTTCCCAAACTACCCAACTGAATATTTACCTCCCATCCAACTAGGAACAACCTCTCTGACTCCCTAGCTCCAAGAATCCTTGTGATTTCCTGGCCCTCGAGCCCAAAGTTCCCAGCAACAGCAGTGCCCCTGTAAGAGTTCCCCAAAACAGTCTATTCTTCCAATTTCCTCCTCCTTCTCCCCCTCTTTCAGAATTTTTTCCCAAAGAAAAGAAGACCCCTCTCCAAGTCCCCTCCCCTCTTCCTTATCCTCCTCTCTTGAATCTCTCCCCCTCATTCAATTCCCCAATAGCCTTATCCCCTCATTAATTCCCCAACAACCTTATCCCCTCATTAATTACTTCACCTACCTTTTAATAATAAAATAATAAAAACACTCATTGAATTTATTTTAATAATTAATTAAATTTAAACTAACAACTATGATAAATAAATAATCAAATTGGGTTGTTACATACACCCACCCTTCAATAAACTTCATCCCGAAGTTAGAGTAATTTACAATACAAGGGTAATGACACATGATTCATACATCCACATCAAATAAACAACATCATCAATTTAAAACACTTATACATACTAGNAATTGGGTTGTTACATACACCCACCCTTCAATAAACTTCATCCCGAAGTTAGAGTAATTTACAATACAAGGGTAATGACACATGATTCATACATCCACATCAAATAAACAACATCATCAATTTAAAACACTTATACATACTAGCATACATGTGCAAGGCATGCATGTGTAGCTAGCATATACATGACTCACACATGTAATTCTTATATGCGTCCAATATAATCAACAAGACCATTCATTTCATAAAAGATAGTAAACCATTTAAAATGTTCGCAAAATCCTCAATTATAATAATTTAGCACAAGCAACATTCACTTAGATAATTATAGTTCAATTAAGAAATTATAAATATACATATATACATATTTTTCAAAAAGAGAAAATTAAGAAATTCTACTACAAGGCGAAATCCCTACACACTCTCAACTACTTCTAGTAATCCTTCCTCCCTAACCTACTTCCATCTTCCATCCTTATCCTTCCTTTGTTGGACTATCTTGGAGAGTCAACTATATTGACCTAACTCCAAATAGAACCCGTAAGCAAAAGTGTCAACTCTCATGACCAAGCTTCCTCAACAAGCAACTGGCAGTGATCATCACACGTCTAGGGGAGCATGAGCTAATACCATCCTCCCATGACTCCAAGTTTCATAGGATACACTATGGGAAATGCCTCCACCCCTCTTAATAGAACTAGGTTCAACACCCTACCATGGACCATACAGTGGCATTGTGTTGCTGGGAATTTGTCATCGTATATTCAGATTCAGGCAGTCTCGCCACCTGAAAAACCTACACTTGTCCACATATCATAGCAATGCATTTGAACCAATATAGTTTCACATACAAAGATTCATACCATATTGTTTCTTGGTCGATGTTCACGACATCAACCTTTTATAATCATTATCCTTTACCTATTTCATAGCCTATTGACCTGCAGATTAGTCTATAACACAAACTCATACATATCTATGCACTACTATCATGTAAATGCATTTAATATTATTCTCAATTCAGTATCCACGTACCAACAACTTTAAATGTCAAAATTTTCAAGTTAGAAATAGATTGCATAACACCCATAATAATTCAAATAATGATAAACATTCATAGAATTGGCATTCACATAGGTCCATATGTCTTAAACTTTCGAGTGTATCATTAATAGTTTCACACTCAATAGAAAATAAAAGATGATTAGGTTTTAAGTAATTCTAGTTGTCTAAGTCAAAAGGTGGCACTACATACACCCAACCTTCAGAAAACATATTCCCGAGGTGGTCAAAAAAGTGAGGGATGATCTCTTCGTAAGGTCTTTGCATCCTCCCAAGTAGCAGATCATGGGCTATACTTGTCCCACTGGACCTTAACTTGGTCTACCAGAAAATTCCCGAGTTGTTGGACCCTATGGTCCAACATGCGTAAAGATTCAACCATGAGGGTTCCTACGTCTAATACCTACAATTCCTTCCAATTCAGTTTATGAGATTCGTCAGCAACATAATGACGTAGAACATATACATGAAAAATATTATGAGTTTTATGCAAGTGGGGTGGCAGTACAAGAAGATAGGCAATGGGTCCAATTCTCTCTTGGATTTTGAACGGTCCTATAAATCGAGGTGACAACTTTGTCCCCTTCCCGAACCGAATGGTACTCTTATTAGGCCTGATATGAATGGAAACTTGATTTCCCACTTTATAACTTTGGTCAGTCCTATGTGCATTAGCCTAACTTTTCTATCTAGCCTATGCTTCCTTTATTCGTTGTCTAATATGAATCACCTGTTCCTCCATCTCTTGAATCAATTATGGCCCAACTGTCACTCGGTCTTCTAACCTTTCCCAACTCAATGGTGTCATGCATGGCCTTCCATACAGAGCTTCATAGGGTGTCATTCCAATGGAGTTATGAAAATTGTTATTGTAGGCGAACTCTACCAAAGGTAGGTACTTCTCCCAATGGGTTTGATTATCCATAGCATACATCCTAAGCATGTCTTCCATAACCTGATTTACTCTCTCAATGTTCCCATCTGTTTCAGGATGATATGTTGTGCTTAAGTTCAACTGAGTTCCCAACGCTAACTGCAAACTTGTCCAAAACCTAGATGTGAATCGGGAGTCCCTATCTAAAATGATCTTCTTGGGTAACCCATCCAGATGGATGACCTCACTTATAAACATGTGTGCCACATCAGCGACATCATAAGTGTCTCTAATTGGAATAAAATGATCACTCTTGGTCAACTTATAAATTATCACAAGAATGGCATTGTGTCTATGCGATGTGAGCGGCCATCCCACAATAAAATCCATAGAAATGACTTCCCACTTGGACATAGGAACATCATGCAGTTGTAGGAGACCTGTCGGGTGGTGGTGGTCAGCCTTCACTTGTTGACACTCTAGGCACTTGGCAATGAAATGGAATGCATCATACTTCATTCCTACCCAGAAGAAAAGTTTCTTCATGTCTACGTACATTTTCTTCACACCCGGATGTGCACAGTAAATTTCTCTATGGGCTTCCTTCAATATGATGCTTCGAATATCCCCACCTTTGGGGATGTACATCCTTTCCTGATATCTTAACAATCCATCTACTTCAAGGCTATATCCTTCATACTTTGGGTGTAATTGCCTCCCACTCTGGAGGGTTAAAGTAACCTTTAAATACCAACTATCTCCAAGAAGTTTCCCCAACACTTGCTCCCTCAGATTAACTTTTAAGGGTACCAAGGAGAAGACACGTGGTCTCATGCTCAGGACATTCTCCTTTCCCTTGATGTACAAAATTACAAAATCATACTCACTCATAAACTCACTCCATCGTCTTTGTCTGGCATTGAGATCCCTTTGAGTGAAGAGATTCTTTAAGATTTCATGGTTTGTTTTGAGCTCAAAGCTTCGTCCCACTAGATAATGTCTCCACAGCTTCAGAGCTAGCATTACAACTACCAAATCTAAATCATGAGTAGCGTAAAGCTCCTCATGTTGCTTCAAATTTCTTGACACATACGCCATCACTCCCCCATAATGCATTAGCATGACCCCCAATCCTTGCTTTGAGGCATCTATGCAAACTGTGAAGTCTTTTTCCATACCTGGCACTTGTAGAATTGGCGCACTGGTTAGTAACCTCTTAAGATTGATGAATGCAATATCACATTCCTCTTTCCATTCATACTTGACCCCCTTGTGTTGCAAGGTGGTGATGGGTTTTGATATCTTAGAGAACCCTTCCACAAACCTCCGATAATAATCAACTAGCCCAATGAAGCTTCTCACCTCATGAGCATTTTTTAGCACTAGCCATTCCATAATGGCCTTCACCTTTTCTGGGTCCACAAAGATTCCTTCACCGGAAATGATATGACCTAAATATTGAATCTCTTTCTGGAAGAAAGAACACTTCTACAACTTGCCATACAATTTGTTCTCTCTAAGGCATGACAACACCACTCACAAGTGTTCCTCATGTTCCCTTTCGTTCTTGGAATAGATGAGGATATCATCCAGAAAGACCTGTACAAAGCGGTCTAAGTACTTTCGGAATACACCATTCATGAGGCTCATGAATATTGTTGGCACATTGGTCAAACCAAAAGGTACTACAATGAACTTGTAATGCCCAAACCGAGTTCAAAAGGATTTTTTAGGAATATCTCCTTCCTTAATTCTCGCAGATAATTTTTTGAGAAAACCATTGCTCCTTTCATCTAATCAAAGAGAACATATGTCCAGGACATTGGGTACCTATTTTTCACTATAGCACGGTTCAAGTCCCTGTAATCTATATACAGTCGTAAGGAACCATCCTTCTTCTTGACAAAAATTAGTGGTGCACCCCAAGGTGAGACACTAGGCCTTATTAGCCCTAAGTCAAGTACTTCCTTCAGCTGCATCTGCAACTCACAAAATTTCGGCACCGTCATCCTATATGATGTCTTGGAAATTGGCTCTGCACTAGGTTTTAGTTCAATGGTAAAATAAAGCTCCCTCTCAAGAGATAACCCTGGCAACTCTTTCGAAAAAACATCCTTAAACTCCGACAAAATTGGATATTGATCCATGGAGGGTCCTTTCCCTTCATTGACTGCTTCCACTACATATAATCAACAACCTTGCCTCATGCAATGTTTAACCTTCATGGTCGAGATAAAGCATAGAGACACCTTCCTCTGTACACCGTGGATCTCTACTGACCTTCCTTCATCATCAACACAAATCACCCTCTTCATGAAACAATCTACCAAAGCTCGATGGGCTTCTAACCACTCCATTCCAATGATTAGGTCATACGTCCCTAGAGCAGTGACATACACCTTCAACCTAGTAGTACACACTCTCAGGTCTACTAGACAATTATTGGCGCTAAGTCCTACCTCTTTTTTTTCTCCCGAAGCCATCTCGACTTGTTTAAAGTCATTGTACTTGTAGGCTTCCAACCCACACATTTCTAATGCACAAGGTGAAATGAAACTATTTGTAGCACCATAATCAAATAAAATTTTAGCATTGACATGATTTAGCATACCTGAAGACTCCATCACCGTGGATTGATGTTCTTCCTGGTGATTATTAGCCGTTGCATAAATTTGGTGGCTACTACTCGCTCTTCCCATCGTGGCCTTCCTTTTCTATGCACAAAACCTGCTTGTGACTCTGTACAATCAGGCTAGTAATGAGGTCCTCTGCACCCCCAACAACTAACCTGAGGCAAAACCTGGGTGCTTCCCTCTGAATGCCTCTTAAATGAGTTCCTTCCCCTGGAGCCCCTACCCCTACTTGTTCCTCCCTGAGAAGGTCATGGACTTGTCTACGTCGTTGGCGATGAGTGGGATGTTGCACTCGCTCCCATTGAAATGCCTGTTGTAATTTCTCTAGGTGTGACTCTATTTCCATAAGGAGGTGGCCTAAAGCTTCCTCCCCTAGAGAAATTCCTAGGGGCCTTCCCCATGAATCCAGGATGTTGCGGAATGGTTGATCTCATACCTTCGTTTAATCTCACGTTCTCCTCCGTGTAATGAGCATTTTCAATTGCTTCTTCTACTTACAATGGTTTCCACATATGTACCATGGCCCTTATCTTAGGGTCTAACCCGTACACAAAATGTTCCACCTATCGTTGATCGGTATCCATGTACGAGACATATTTTACTAACTCCATGAACCTGATCTCATACTCTTCCACTATCATGTTTCCCTGAACTAGAGCATGAAATGCTCCTACCTGTTGTTCCTCGTAGAACGCAGGAAAATATTTCCTCCGGAACCTTTCCTCAAAAATCTCCCATGAGATGGTGTCTAGGGTAAGGTGCAACTACCTCTCCAGGTTACCCCACCAGTTCAAAGCATTGTCCCTCAACTGAAAGATCGCTATCTTCACCTTTGATGTGGAAGCATAGTCTCTTAAGGTGAAACATCATGTCAATCCTTCCAACCATGCCTCTACACGTTCACTTGCACTATCCCCAGCAAACTCCGGGAGTTTGATCTTTTGTAGTTCTCTAGTGATGTCCCCTAGTGGAGGCCCTCCTTCTAAGTCCATTGACGCTTCAAGGTTACCCACTCCAGATGGTGGGGGTTCCACTTCGACATCTGCTGATTGGCGTCCCTTTAATGTCTCATTAATAGCCTCTAAGGAGTGCAAAATGAGAGTTAATTCAGGCAATGGTGGTGGCAACGCCGACGTCGGTGGGCCTTGTGACGATGTCGCTCAGCCTCTATTTCCTCGAGTTCTAACCATATTGTATAGTTGAATTTTCATTCAACCAATTGCTTATTAGAAAAATTTTTAAGGCATTCAACATTTCACTCAACTTATACATGCAAACGTAAGGTTTTAGGTGTAAATTTATTTATACTTGTCTATAAATAGGCATTAGTCCAATAAAGTAAGTGGCTTAGGTCAGGGTTAAAGCATCTAAGCTTGGTAACTTGTCTGGGTAAGTTGCTAACCATCTCACCTTGCAAGGTATCCTAGCGTTGTGGGGCACTCGTCAATCAATCTAACTCATATCAACACCTTGAGTCCCATGCGAGTCTCGTCCACTTGGTCTAACCCTCAATAACTACAAGAAAAAGAAAATTTTGGTTATCAAGACCAAAAGCAATGAAATAATGTAACATGGGCATGGAGATAATAATGTGAAACAATACTTTAGTTATAAGAGGGTAAAGCCCAAACTCTACATAACAGGGGAGACTATATTTAATGATTTTCAAAACATAAACTTTCTCAACTTGAAATCACTTTGTATTTCATTGCTTAGTACATCAAATCTTGTATTCATAAATATAAAATAACTAACCAACAAAAAACATGTTTTCTAACACAACATTGTAAAAATCCAACTCAAAATACTTAAAATTTGTTCAGCTAAACATTGTTTGATGTAATAAATGGATTCAAAATTACTAGAAATCCTACCACCCCAAAAGACAAGTTACAACTACAATTCAAACTACAATTCACCATTCCAACAATGTAAAATCAAAAAATATATTTAATATTAAAAAAAAAACAAAAAAAAAAATTCACCTCAATTCACCATTTGAATATTACCCGAAATTCACCATTTAGAAAGAATTAAAAACTTACCTCTATTTACCATTTGAATATATTTAATATTAAACATAAATTTATTTATATTTATTATAAATTTACATTAAAAATATATATAAAAAAAAAGAAAAGAGAATAAAGTAAATATATATATATATATATATATATATATATATATAACAAAAAATAAAATAAATAATAAATAAAACAAATAAATATATATAAAAAAATATGAACAAACCTAATCCACACCTAGAGGTAACGGGTCTCGCATGAGGCCCACGTGGCCCTTCCTCATGGTCTCCATCTCCAACCCTAGCGAGCCTTTCTTCGTTCCACTCCCTCCCCTTTTCTTTTCTTTTTACCGGGTTTTCTCCTCTACAAGGCCCATGGCTTGAATCAGCCCAACAATGTCGTAGCTTCAAACCCTAGAATGCAGTTTGGTGGTATGGGGCATGGTTTTGTGAATTCGACGCTTGGTTTTAACCAGGGTTCGAATCCAACAGGACTAACCGCGCATCAAGGTTTGAGCCATCATGGGTTGGGAATCTTTGTTTCATCTAAGCTTGGAGGCCGCCTAAAGCCTAGTGGGATTCCTGGTGGTTCCATGAATCATCCCATGAATCTAACTTCTATGAACCCGAAGCTCTCTTGTCATGGATTTATGCACTTAGTCTCGTCCTGGGAGCTAGCTTGGGCACGGTGTGCAGATCCATGCTATTCGTCCCCTTGTGGGATCCTCCCTTGATGGCTTTGGCGCTTTATAGCTTGGGCATCGATTTGGTATGTGACCAACATGGCTCTCGGGTGCTTGGATTGTGGACTTAGAGATTGGCTTAATCACAACGCCCTGGTGATCTCCTCGTGGCTTCTCCTTAGTGCTTGGTCGGTTGGTCTTAGCGTTGACTTGTTTTGTGTGATTAGCTCGTGGGCTCTTCATGTCCATCTGCAAAATCTCAAATCGTTCACCCGTCAAGTTTTCTGGTCTGAGAATCCTCCAAAACTAGTCGTTCCCCCCCTCTGAAATCAGCAAGGGTTTCTGCGAAGTATAATTATTTTGCCCATTTGAGGCAAGGCTAATCTTGTGGGTTTTTTGTATATGACCACATAATGTGTTGTAAAGATGGATAAATGGTTGAGGAAACGTGCAAGATTGGCGTGGGACATTGTGCCCCATGAAGAATAAGAAGAGGCTCAACCAACGCTACTCTATAATGGTGGTGCCCACGACCCCCAGCCTCAGGTTCAAATCCTCTCCTCCTTGACTATGGGCTTGGTCTCGGCGTCGGGCTCCGTAGTGCATAATAGTTGCCCTAGGTGGGCTCCTTCTTTGTGACGCTTGGAAAAGATTTATCACTGGGATTTATTGCTTCAACACTTGGTATCGAGCTTTGGAATTGTGTGTATCTAGGCTGGTATTATGTGAGGGTGTTAACAGGTTTTATATGCCAACATATGTACTATGTACTGGTATATACTACAATGGAGTCTCAAATGATCACATTTTCTAATATACTAGCTAGTTTAATTATGTTGGGAATTCTGTCATAGCTTACCAGAAACACTAGAAATTGTCTAGGCACTGATTCCACTGTATTATTTATCAATAGTATGGAGTTCTATTGTACATCAAATTTATTTTCCATTATAATCATCGCAATTGTTGACTTTGTATATTGTAATGGAAGGATGAATAATTTTTTTCTCTGTGTTCTACAAGATATCTTGCAGTTTAGTAGCCAAAAAGCGAAGTAATTTTCTACAAACTAAACAAGAGCTTGCAAAAATCTATTCAAAACAATGTATTAACTTCAGGGCCACATAATTCTGTTAGGACTCGGTTTTTCAAGTGCAAGGTTAGTACATGTGGTTGGAACAAGGTTCTTCTGGGTAGTCTTCATAGGTTTTATGGGTTGTAAATAAAGGGTTTCTAGGCTGTAGGTTAGGGGTTTGGGAATAGATTGTACAATTATGTGGGTGGTCAAGCCCAGGTTTCAGTTTTGAAACTAGGCTTTGATACCATTTGTAAGGCCTTCTATTTCAAGGTCTCAATAATTCTATAAATATCTCATAATATCCTACTTTAATAACTGCAATTTAGTTCTAGGTTTTCTTTCATGATTTTCTTTATACCAGGAATAAACTGGTAAATAGACATAATAAAAACAACAACATAATAAAAATAGATTAACTTAATAAAATACATACCTCGACCTGTAGGATGGTTGATTTAGCCCCTCGTTCACTTGTTCTTGTTCTTGCCCAAACTGCCCATTTGAATGTTTACCTCCCAACCAACTAGGATCAGCCTCTCTGACTCCCTAGCTCCAGGAATCCTTGTGATTTCCTGGCCCCCGAACCCAAAGTTCATAGCAACAACATTGACCCTATAAGATTTCTCCAAAACAATCTATTCTTCCAATTTCCTCCTCCTTCTCCCCCTCTTCTAGAATTTTTCCCAAAGAAAAGAAGACCCCTCTCCAAGTCCCCTCCCCTCTTCCTTATCCTCCTCTCTTGAATCCCTCCCCCTCATTCAATTCTCCAACTGCCTTATCCCCTCATTAATTCCACAACATCCCTATCCCCTCATTAATTACTTCACCTACCTTTTAATAATAAAATAATAAAAAGACTCATTGAATTTATTTTAATAATTGATTAAATTTAAATTAGCAACTATGATAAATAAATAATCAAATTGGGTTGTTACAAGTGATACATGAGTGCACACTCTCTTTTATAAGGATATGTGCAAAATGGTCAGAGGCGTGATCGTTTTAATGAAAGGAGTTCATATTGGAAACCTATACAAGTTGTTAGGAAATGTCGACTTGATTGGATGCAATAGCATTGTTTTTCCCGAAGTCGACTCGACTCGACTCATCTCGAGCTGAGTAGATTCAAACTGACTTGACAAGTTCTCATCAAGTTGACCCCACCATGTTATGGCATCAGAGGATGGGACACATTGGAGAAAAGAGACTTTGAGTTATGCATAACAAAGTTATGGTTGAAGGTTTTCCTAAATGTAATTTAAAAATTGATTTTTGTGAACATTGCATATATTAAAAACAAAATCGAGTTGAGTTCTCATTTGGAGTGACAAGGGAAAAGGGGATTCTAGAATTGGTTCATAGTGATGTGTCAGGCCTGTAACAATCCCTTCACTTGGTGGATGCATGTATCATGTCTCCTTCATAGATGATTTTTCTAGGAAGATGTGGATATATTTGTTGAAGAAGAAATCAGGGGTTTTCGAGAAATTAAAAGAGTTTAGATCTCTTGTGGAAAAACAAAAAGATAAGAAGATCAAGGTGCTAAGAACTGACAATGGTGGTGAATTATGTGGAAAGGATTTTGAATAGTTCTACAAGCACTGTGGCATAGCATGCCAAAATACCACACCATATACCCCATATGAGCAAAATGGAGTTGTTGAAAGAATGCACAGAACATTGATGGACAAGGAAAGGAGCATGTTCAGTGGTGTTAGGCTTGCATAAGAATTTTGGGGAAAAATATATGGTGAATATGTCTCCTTCATCGACACGACTCCACATGAGGTATGGTTTGGTAAGAAGCCTTCACTTTCACATCTCAAAGTATTTGGTTGTGATTCATTTGTGCATGTTCCCAAGGAAAAGAAGAGCAAGTTGGATAAGAAGGAAATCAAGTATGTTTTCATTGGATACAAAGAATGAATGAAAGGATATAAGCTCTGGAATCCTACAACAAGGATAACAGTGTACAGTCAAGATGTGGTCTTTAGAGAAGTCAGAGGTAAGTCCGAGTCTAAAGTGGTTCAAATAGAGAAAAATCCAAAGAAGGTGAGGTTTGAACTGAGGAGAGAAGAAGATGATTTAGATGAGTCAACTGAATCAGACGAAGATGTTGAACAACCAACCCCTATTGTAAGGAGGTCAGAACGAGTAAGAAAACCAATTGAAAGGAACAATCCACCTGATTTCCATTATGCATTTTTGTTAACTACCACTGAGGATGAGCCCAAGTCGGTTAGAGAGGCAGTCAAATTGACAGAGGATAGACTCTAGAAGGATGCCATGGTCGAATAGATGGAATCCTTGCACAAAAATGAGACATGGGATTTGGTCAAATTACCCAGTGGAAGAAAGCCCATCGATAACAAGTGGGTGTTCAAGAAAAATATGAACGCATCAGGTCAAGTCGAGAAATACAAAGCTTGATTGGTAGCAAAAGGATATTCTCAAATCGAAGGAGTAGACTTCGGTGATATTTTTTCCCCTGCTGCAAAATTAACTTCCATTAGATTACTAATGTCTCTAGCTACAACATTTGATCTTGAAATAGAGAAAATGGATGTGGAGATAATTTTCCTACATGGGGACCTGGAAGAAGAAATCTACATGAAACAACATGAAGGATTTGCAGTAAAGGGAAAGAAAGATCTAGTGTGCAAGTTGAAAAGATCCCTTTATGGTCTAAAACAATCACTAAGGCCATGGTACCAAAAGTTTGACATATACATCCTAACTTTGGGATTTGTGAGAAACAAAGTTAATCATTGTGTATATTCCAAGGAAGAAGGTGGGTGTTTCATATATGTAGCATTGTATATCGTTGACATGTTGTTGATTTGAAACAACATGGACACAATAAAGGAGGTGAAGAAGCAACTATCCTCCAAGTTCAATATGAAGGATCTCGGTGTAGCGAACTTGATTCTGAGAATGGAGATCAAGAGAGATCAGGAAGTTAGAAAGTTGTGGTTGAACCAGAGAAAATAGATTGAAACAATCTTGAAGTGTTTTAACATGTAGGATTGCAAACCTATAAAGGTGGCAATTATTGTGGGAGCAAGGCTAACTGTTGAATAGTGTCCAAAGACACGTGAGGAAATGGAGGATGTTGCATGTGTTCCCTATGCAAGTGTTGTTGGTAGTCTAATGTATGTGATGATCTACACTCGACCATACATTTCCCATGCAGTGGGAGTGTTGAGAAAATACATGTCGACACCTGGAAAAGAGCATTGGATAGTTGTCAAGAGAGTATTTAGGTATTTGTGTGGCACAAAAGATTATGTTATATGCTACCAAGGGAAACCTGGAGTTGACAATGAAATAGATGTACATGACTTTGGCAATGTTGATTGGGTTGGAGATCTAGATCAATGAAGGTCGACCAATGGATATGTGTTTAAGATGTTTGGTGGAGCAATCAACTAGATGAGTAAATGATAGGATGTTTCAGTCTTGTCAACAATAGAAGTTGAATACATGAAAGACACTCATGGAAGCATAGAAGCAGTATGGATGCAACGACTATGTTTAGGGATCGGGTTTGAGCAGAGAGATATGAAGATAAATTGCGATAGTCAGAGCACAATATTATTGGCAAAGAACCATGCTTATCATTCTAAGACAAAGCATATTGATGTACAATACTATTTCATGAGAGACATGTTAGAAAGTAACTAGGTGTTGTTGGAGAAAGCAGACACGTTGGAAAACATAATAGATTTTTTCACCAAGTATATGAGTGTTGTGAAGTTCTCTTGGTGAAGAGAGGCAATGGGCATTGTTTCCCTAGGCCTGTGAACAAAAGTTCAGGTTCTCCTGTTTCAACAAAGAAGACAAAAAGTAGGAGAATGTTGGGTTGTTATATTCTTTACAGTGAAAGTCGAAGTCGAAGTGATTGAAAACAAGTTGAGAGGTTAGCTGACAAGAGGTCGTCAGGAGGTCATGTGGCAACCAACTAAAGACCAAATGGAGGTCAATTGGTAGTCAAATGGTAATATGACCAGTAGTTGATTGTAACATAATCCCAAGATTCATGGGATTTGTAGCTAATGATCTGCGTGGATCTGTAATTGGTTTTGGGTGCCACTCTTTAGGGTTTTTCCTATTGTAAAGCCAATTAATAAGGTGTTTTGTAATACTGTAAATGCCAATCACCATGTTAATATTTAGATCAATCTGTTAGAGGTTGTTGGTCATGTAGATGTAATACAATTTGGCTAGAGGGTTGTTCTTGTGTAAGCAAGAGGGTATGGTGATGATTGTGTCTTAGGTGTAGACCAAGGTTAGTCATGTAACCCTTTATTCTAAATGAATAAGACAACAAGAGAGAAAGACGCTCAAGGAATTTTGGTTTTCCCGTTTGGGTTTACGGTAAAATCTTTGTATACTATGTGATTGCTTTGTCATTCTCTTTCTTGTTTAAATCTATCTTTCTCTCTTCTATTAGGTTTAGCGTGGAAGTATATTTCCTAACATTGGTGAGGCCCAAAAAGTTGCAAAGCTCTGTTAAAGTCATCGAGGTTGACTAATCACAAATGAGTTGGTTCTTGGTTGGATACACATGCACACCATGTTCATCCACGATATATCCCAAACACGGAATTCTATGCATGCTAAATGAGCATTTATTTAAATTGGCATATAAATTGTGTTACCACAAGGTGTTAATGATCTATCAAATGTGTTGCAAATGCTCTACCTGTGTTTTGTTAAATATGAGGATATCATCCAAATATATGACCACAAAAAATTTGTGAATGGCCACAAGGTATCATTCATCATCCTCATGAACATTTTCAATGCATTAGTTAAGCCAAAAGGCATAACCAACCACTCAAAAAGGCCTTCTTTAGACTTAAAGATTGTCTTCCATACATCAATTTACTCAATTGGTACCTAGTGGTAGCCTAAATTCAAATCAATCTTACTAAAAAACTTGACACCCATGATTTGATCAAGAAGATTGTCAATATAAGGGATTGGATATCAGTTCTTAACTGTGATTTTGTTTAGAGCTTTGTAGTCAATACAAAGTTGCCATGTCTCATCCTTATTCTACACCAACACAATTGGGCTCTCATAGGGTGAGGTTCTTAGTCGAATGCGGCCTTTTTGGATGAGCTCTTGAATCTAACATTTGATTTTCTCATTCTCCAAAAGAGAACATCTATATATTGGTCCATTCGTTAAAGGAGCACCAAGTATTGAATCAATTGAATGCTTGACCTAGCAATGTAAAGGCACCCCTACATGTGAAGTGAAAATATCTATGTAGTCTTCCACTAACATGTCCACATTCTTCTAGTGTGTAGAGAGACCCCGTCAAGAGGTCATGGTCATTGTAGTGATATTTCGTTCACCTTCTGACTGAATCATGAGGAGGACAAATCTCCTAGTCTAAGAGATTACTTTTTTTCATTGCTTCACTGAGATCAAAGAAAGTGTAGTAGTCGAAACTACCTCTGGTACCTTGTAGAGATGACCTCCCAAAGTAATAATGACACTATGGGGTCTAGACTCATAAACAATATGACGTTTCAACATATAGGGTTGTCCTAAAAGAACATCACAAACTTCAAGTGAGGCAATATCACACAATACCTCATCTTTGAAGGGCGTGATGCCATAGGGTAGGTGCCATTGGTTGAATGCAAGTTGTAATTATAGTTCATGGAGATAGACTCCCAAGGTCTATCCAAGGTAGTTAAAGGGGCATACAACTTTTGTTTCTTGATGACAAATTTGGTGATGGCACAGACAATGCATGATCTCATATACTTATTGACATCTTGTTAGAGATTTGGTTGATAGAAGTACTTTTGTAGCACTGCCATTGTCTTCTCCATGTCAAAGTGCCCAACCACCAAACTATATTGTGCCTCCCAATTCAGCTTCTCATGCTAGCTTGATGAAACACACAAATTTCCCAAGTGGCATAAAAGTTCATCATGTAGATGAAATCCTGACACTAGTGTACTTGCACCTAGTGTTCAATAAGTATCAATGAAGTTAGGGTCATTTCCATACAATTGGGGCCACCTATAGGTCTTGTGTCCACAAGCGTTGAACACTATGGTTAGTGTTGTAACCATAGGTCGACTAAGGTAGTCTGTAATGCAATTTGTGTTGCCTTTATTATACGTGATGTTCATGTGGAACTGTTGCAGGTACATGTACCACTTTTGATGGTGGTCATTCTATAATTTTTCTTGCATTGAAATGAACTATAGGAGCTTGTGATCAGTGTGGATAATTGTATCCTTCCCCAAAATGCAATGCCTCCATTAGCGACAAGCCTGCATAATGGAGTACATCTCCTTGTCATAGGTGGGGTACCTACGAACCACATCAAAGAGTGTCTCGATGTGATAGGCCACTAAATTTCCATGTTGAGTGAGGATTATAGTGATAGCATAATCTAAAACATTTATCTAAATCTCAAAGGGATGTTGTAGGTCCACTAGAGTCAATACAAATGTCGAACAAAGGAGGTGTTTCAAATCCTTGAATGTTTTTTGTTGTGACTTGGTCCAAATGAACTTGGCTTTGGCCCCACCCTTGGTCACTTGGCTTAGGGCTAAGCAATATGTGAGAATCCCAACACAACCCTATGATAGAAGTTGGCAAGACCCAAAAATTTAGGGAGCTCTGTTAGAGTCATCAGGGTTGGCCTATTACAAATGAGTTGGATCTTGGTTGGATACACATGCACACCATATTCATCCATGATATATCCAAAATATTGAATTCTCTACATGTCAAATGAGCATTTATGTAGATTGGTATATAACTTGTGCTACCACAAGGTGCTCATGATCTACTAAATGTGTTGTAAATTATATTCCCATGTTTTGTTAAATATGAGGATATCATCCAAATATACAACCACAAAAGAATATGTGAATGGCCACAAGCTATTGTCCATCAACCTCATGAATGTTGTCAGTGCATTATTTAAGCCGAAAGGCATGACCAACCACTTAAAAAGGTCTTCTTTAGACTTGAACGTTGTCTTCCATACATCAATTTGCTCAATTTGTACTTGGTAGTAGCCTAACTTCAAATCAATCTTATTAAAAAACTTGGCAACCTTGAACTAAGCAAGAAGATTGTCAATCCATGGGATTGGATATCGATTCTTGATAGTGATTCTGTTCAAAGATGTGTAGTTAATACAAAGTTGCCATGTCTCATCCTTCTTCTACACCAACACAATTGGACTCTCGTAGGGTGAGGAGCTTGGTAAAATATGGTCTTTTTGGATGAGCTCTTGAATCTGACATTTTATTTTTTCATTCTCCAAAAGAGAGTGTCTATATGTTGGGCCATTAGGTAAAGGAGCACTAGGTATCAAATGAATTGAATGCTTGATGTGGCAATGTAGAGGCACCCCTACAGGAAAAGTAAAAATATCTCTGTAATATTCCACTATCTTGTCTGCATGCTTCTAATGTGTAGAGAGACCCCATGCAGAGGTCATGGTCATCGTAGTGATCTTCTGTTAATCTTTTGACTTAATCATGAAGAGGACAAATTTCTTAGTGTAAGATATTACTTCCCCTCATTACTTCACTAATATCAAATAAACTGTGGTAGTCATAACTACCTTTGGTACCCTGTAGAGCTAACCTCCTAAAGTAACAATGACACTAGGGGGTCTAGACTCAAAAACATCATGACATTTCGACATATAGGGTTGTCATAAAAGAACATCACAAACTTCAAGTGGGGAAATATCACACATTACTTCATCTTTGAAGGATTTGATGTCATAGGGTAGGCAACATTGTTTCCTGACGTAGATGTCTTGTCCCTNATCATGACATTTCGACATATAGGGTTGTCATAAAAGAACATCACAAACTTCAAGTGGGGAAATATCACACATTACTTCATCTTTGAAGGATTTGATGTCATAGGGTAGGCAACATTGTTTCCTGACGTAGATGTCTTGTCCCTGGCTCAACCAACCAATGGTGTATGGTTGGGGGTGTGGCATTGTCAAAAATTCAATCTCTTGATGACTTCAACTAAGATCAAGTTCTTTTGGTTACTGTGTCAACAATTAAATGTAGCAGAGTCCCCTTTACTCACATTTGTGAATGGAAGAGGTGTTCCCCTTCCTTAGGCTCCTCTATCTCTTCTAGTTGGATCTTTGCAGTTATGATGGTAGCATTGGGTTCCATATCAATGATATGATTTCATTTATCTAATTCTAAATCAAATTCTGATCCAAAGTCTAACTCTGAGGCTTTGAGCACAACCAACAATGACTGCTTCGAGTGACATTTGACAATGTTCTGCCAAGGGATTTTATGGAACTCACACCACTTTCTAGTGTCCTTATTCGACTTCCCATTACCCTTCTTTGCTTGTGGCTTGCGCTAGTTCTCCTAAGTTTGGTTATCCTTGCTCTATCCTTTGTTTTGTGATTTAGGACCGCTTTTACCATGCTTTTTCTATGGTTGATTTGTAGATCCAAATTCATGTTTATGCTTAAATGTCTACTAGATTTTCACAACATATTGATATGTGATGTACTCGAAAGAACTCTCTCACCAAAACTCCCTCTCTATTTGGATGTACCTGTGTAAGCCACTACAATACTTCAAGACCAAATGTCATTCAAAGTCTCTGATGCCTAGCTTTGAGTGCAAGGTTATGGAAGACATTAGTGAACTCTAACACTATTTAGTCTCTCTCCTGGCACAAAGTTGTCCATCTCATGTATTGGTCAACATAGTTTTTGACGAGGTAGAATTCCTCTTTGAGGGCATCAACAAAAATTGCCCAAGTGGGTTTTATCATAAATGTTGTAGACTCATATTCAGCATGTCTTTGCCAATTACTTCACCAATCTTTGACATGGGAAGGGGACTTAAGGAGTGTGAAGGTGATCTTTTCACTGTCAATTTTTTTTTGAATAGAGTAATAACCCTCTAACAGAGTTAATCATTTGCCCAAAGCATATGTGTCTATCTACCCTTCAAATAAAGGAATGAAAGTTGACTTGTACCTTGGAGGGTGTCACACCTCCAAAATGACTACTAGTTGAAGGTGTCTTTGCCATCATTGGTAATCATCAAAGGATCTGGGAAAAATTATCCATCATCTTGTTCATCTATCATGCAAGGGCTTCCTCGAGCAACAATGTGATATGATCTCCTACTTCATCATCTATCTTTTCTTATGTCATGGGAGGTCCACTTGGGTTAGAGAGAGTGGTCTTGTCCAAGTTTAGTTAACTTGAAACCAAACTCCCTATACCCCAACCTCATCAAGGACATACATGGAGAAACAACAAAGAGTAGATTGCTCTAATACCATTGATTTAGATTATGTAAAGAATGAAATGAAGGTGAAAATATAAATGGAAGCACACACACACACAAATATTGCAAAGAGCACAATGATACAGTAAAACCCAAATCCTATGTTATGACCCAAGGGGGACATGTATATGATATGACCCCGAGGAGGGGCATATATGGGCCTAAATGTACACGTAATGTGTAAATATATATGTAATCAGGTTAGCCTAGTAGTAAAGGGGCCTCATGTGCAAGTGTGAATAGCTATATATAAGAGATCATGTATTCATTATGAGAGAGAGGTGAATTGTGATGTATGAATGTATTTGGTTGGTTTGAGGGGGTTCCCCTATTGTTTTAGGAGTTATTGTGTAACTTATCTATATTGGAGTTATGCTCCACACTCACATTCTGTACATGGTGTGTACTTCTGTTCTATTATGACAATTTAAGCGTTTGGTTCATTACATCCTATTAATGAATGAAATGGAAAAGACTGTAAAATGCAAAGCAATACGAACTAACTCGAATGGTAATAGCTTATCTCTGAAGAGAGATGTGTCGACTATGCTCATTTCCAAGAAGACATTATAAGAGGTAAAAAATGCCTTTTAACATAAAATATGATGCTTTGGGATGCAAAAACACTAAAGATCCAAAACTCTAACCCTAAGAAATTATATGGCAAAAGAAAAGTGGGTCCCAAGGAAGATACTTAATATGTCAACTTTCCAAAGGTGCAACTTTTGCATACAAACTCCATTTAGGACGTTTCTTGGACCATTACAAAGCTTAATCTATGGTCTATGAATTTGGTAGGCCAACGTAAACTACCAAACACACAAGAAAAATGCCCAAAAAACACAACAAACATTCAGTACCTGAAAAAATAGTAACAATGTAAAGATATGAAACCATGTTAAATCAATAAAACATGTGGGTGGCCACCCGTGTCCACCCGGATCACAAATGCTTTGAATTTTTCACCTTATTTGTTTATATACAATTCATGGATCACAAATGCTTTGATTTTTTCACTTTATTTGTTTATATATAATTCATCATAAAATATTAATTGACTTCGACTAAATTCTGTGTTCATATCATTAATATTGAATTTTATATTCAACACCCTCTAAGCCAGATATACTTAGCAAGGGTCGAGGGGTACTGAAGCCCACCTCGATGAACCTCTATCCTAGAGTTGTCTACCCTTCTAGCCTTATCACGACGAGCCAACATCTACACACTCTACCCCTTTGAACCTCTGACCTTCAAGGAGAAAACACATATTCTTAACCTAATCATTAAGCGCACTAATCATTAAGCGCACTGAAATGGCCACTCATTATAAAATATTACCTTGCTTTGTATGGCTCATTGTGTGCCGCAGGGAGGAGCTGGAGCTGGAGCTGCTGTGCGACGTTCCCTTGTTTTTGAAAGCTTAGCTACATTTCCCTTCTCCATGTTGGGGTTGAAATTATGTGCAGTAAGACAAGTCAATACACCTGAAAGAACAAGTCGAATACACTCATCTGAAATAATTCATGAGAATTACTGCATGGATTTAAATATGCTGTCGGATCGTCTCCATGCATATTCAACCTTCATAAAATTACCTACAGGTCTTCAATAAGGATTGGCCAATGATATCATGTTCACAGTTACAAGTCTCAAACTTCTCTCGTTTGTAATTTATTATATTTATCAAAATTTTCTACCAAGTGTAGATGCAAACAATATGCCAACTTATTATTATGTTCTTACAAAGAAAAAAATTACGGAATCCAAAACAGCATGTTCAACTTGAAATTTCACAAACCGATCCATGTTCATGTTCATAGTGTGATTTTCTCCTACATGTTTCATAGTGTGATTTCTCTGCACAAATCCATATATGATGAACATATTCAACTTGAAATTTCACAAACAGGTCCATGTTCTCTTCTTCACTAGCGTCACCGCCGCAGGGGTATTTAGATTCATCTCCAACTCCAATATGCATTTTGCTTCTCTCCTGCAGGGCTGTAGCAACATCAAAACACTCAAACAAGTCCATGCTCACATTCTCATAATTGGACTTCAACAAGACGTGTTTTTAGGCACAAAATTGGTGACTATGTATAACTTATATGACAGTCTAGAGAATGCACGCCTAATATTTGACAAAATACACAATCCAAATGTTTTCTTATGGAATGCTATGATTCGAGGGTATGCCAGGATTGGGCTCTTCAAGGAATCCATTAAGCTTTATTACCACATGCATTTAACAGGTATCTCCCCTGACAAGTTCACTTTCCTGTTTGTGCTCAAGGCTTGTGCCCATCTCTCAGATTTGCAAGAAGGAAAAGAGATTCACCATTCCATACTCGCAAGCGGCCTTGACTCCGATGTTTTCGTGGCTACTGCTCTTGTGGACATGTATGCTAAATGTGGAGATGTTGAGACTGCACGCCAATTGTTTGACAAAATGCCTGAAAGAGATGTGGTCTCATGGAATGCTATGATGGCAGGGTATGCCGAGAACGGTGATGCCAATGAGGTCTTGATCCTCTTTCGAAACATGCAGCAAGCCTATGTGAAGCCCAATTCCGGCACCATACTCAGTTTGCTCTCCGGTTTAGCTGCTTTGCAACGAGGCAAGCTGATTCATGGTTATGTTATTAGAAATGGATTTGATTCAGAGATCTCTGTCATGAATGCTCTCATAGATATGTATGCCAAATCTGCGAGTATAGATATTGCTTGCCAGGTGTTTGACAGAATGCGTAAAAGAGATGTGGTCTCATGGAGTTCCATGATTTCTGGGTGTGCACAGAATGGACAAGCCCATAAGGCTTTGACATTGTTTAATCAAATGAAGCAAACAGACGCAAAACCCAATTGTGTCACTGTTCTGAGTGTTCTCCCAGCGTG
>SNQJ01S0029235.1:49790-60206 GCA_010110895.2 Picea sitchensis
TATGGAATGAATGGGCATGGGGAGGGTGCTGTTACACTTTTTTCCCAAATGCAACAGGCAGGCCTGATGCCTGACCACGTCACATTTATTTCTGTTTTATCTGCATGCAGTCACTCAGGCCTAGTTGATGAGGGCAGGCAATATTTTGATTGCATGAGTCAAGATTATTACATCACACCTCGGATGGAACATTATGTGTGCATGGTTGATCTTCTTGGTCGTGCTGGATTTCTTAATGAGGCGCACAATTTTATAAAAAATATGCCTTTAGAACCTGGCATTGGTGTGTGGGGTGCCTTGCTTTTTGCCTGTAGAATTCACTGCAATATAGAGCTAGGGGAACATGTGGCAAAACTAATCATTGAGTTAGATCCTAGAAATTCTGGAACTTATATATTACTCTCAAGCATTTATGCTACAGCCAAAAGGTGGGATGATGTAGCAAAGGTGAGATCAAAGCTAAAAGAAAGTGGGTTGGAAAAGAGTCCAGGACGTAGCTGGATTGTGCTCGAGAACAGGGTTCATGTGTTCCTTGTAGGAGACAAATCACACCCACAATCGGAGAAAATCTATGCCATGTTGAAGAATCTCACTTGGAAGATGAAGAAGGCAGGTTATGAGCCTGACGCAAGATTTGTATTGCATGACATGGAGTAGGAGGAATATATCCTCTAAGTCCTGTAAAAAGCTAGCTACAGCATCTGTGCTTATCAACACATGCCCCGAGACACCTATAAAAGTAACCAACAGCCTCCATCCATGTGGTGATTGCCACACTGCCACTAAACTTATCTCCAAGATTGTTGGACAAGAAATTGATCTGAAATGGATACAAAATAACTCCTCCAAACTTGATAAAAAAGAAAATTCTTCACAAAGTTTTACAGCATTTGTGCTTATCAACACATGCCCTGGGACACCTATACAAGTAACCAACAGCCTCCATGCACGTGATGATTGCCAAAGTGCCATTAAACTTATCTCCCGAGATTGTTGGACGAGAAATTGATCTGAAATAACTCCAAACTTTGTAAAAAAGGAAATTCTTGGCAAAGTTTGAAGTCAATGGTCCAAAGGCCAAAAGCCACAAGAAGATAAAACAAATCAATTGATGGTTGGCATTCCAAGGAAGCATTATAATAGAGGATGCCTTGAAGGATGAAACAACAACCCAAGACAGATGGAAAAAAATGAAACTTGGGAAGAAGAATGGGCAGTAAAAGAAGGATGGAGGACTCGGAAAGGAGAAGTCTGTTCAAAGATTGGAGGACGAAGAGGATTTTGAGAGTGTCCAAGGTGAACAAAGATTGTTTCTGAGCCAAAGCCACGATCTGCAAAATACCGCCGGTGAGTAAGAATAGCTCTGATTGAGAGTGTATAGCTCCAGTGTTTAATATTTCCTGAACATAAACAGAAGCCATCTTTGCTGGTTTTCCCATTTGGGTTTCCAGGGCAATTTCTGTGTCTATTGTGTTGATTACTGGTGTGACTGAGATCGATGGTTGCATTGATGGGTTAAAATAACAGTTTGTGCACTGTGTAATTCACCCACAACAGCACTGCTATGCACTGTTATTAATTTTTTGAATCTGATTAAACCTGTCTTAGTACAGCACTGCCCACACTCTTTATACAGTGTATTGAGTCTCAACATCTATCTACAGCCCACTGCCCAGTTTCCTCTTTAATTAAATTGTTGAATGGAACCCATAGCCCAATCGACCTCTTGTTTGATCGCCGGTATAAGAATTATGGCTGGAACTATGTAAACATATGCTACAGCTTTAATTTCCCCATTGCTGGAATCACTGGTTTACAAATACACCCCCATTTATTAATTGCTGAATCGTTGCTTGCCTGGGATTGTGTTGTATGCTCTGTACAGAGTGTAGGGAGTCACCTACAGGACTAATTATCTATTTATGGGTTCGCTGATATGCAACATGGGTTTGAATACTGTGCAATAGCATGCTACAGCAATATATTCCCAACCCAAGCATTCTAGCATTTACCTGACATGTGCCTCAAGCCTGGAGTGTTGGCTCTCACCTACAGTGGTTCTCATTCAAAACCAATGAATATCTATTTATTTAATGTTCATGGGAAGTGATAACAAATGGCCAGAACAAAGTGCCAAGCGTTTTATTAATTGCTGGAATGACTATAGTGAATGGGCAGATTTGTAATTGGTTTAAGAGTTGGATATGCATTTTACAACAAAACAGAGTATGTTCTCCAGCTATGATTGGACATTTAAAAAAACAGAGTGCATTGTTATTTGGCATAACAGAAGTTGCATTATTTACTTCAGCATAACAGAGCTACAGAAGTGGATTTGTTTTCCCTTGGTTGAGCATTGGCATTGGCACTTCAAAGCCATCAAACTAAGCTTGAACATCACTCAGATCAGGGATATCCTTTCTTGCCGGTTAATGCACAGAGAACAGAAGCTTGAACTCAGCCTGATTGCAATTGCAGAGATTTTACATTTCTAATTCCACATAGAAGATCTGTGTTGGCGAGATGGATGGACCATAGGCTTACCGTTTACGGATTAGAAATTGATGTGATGGAGACAAACCGCTCTCATCATTCCAAGGATTGAGTTTGTAGTTGTAGGGATAACTGGTGATGTGAAGAGAAACAAGAAACACACAGGATATGCATCAGCAATTAGATGCATGTTAATTGCCATAGCTAGCTGCAAAGAAGAAGGAATTAATAAATTATGCCATGTCTGACAAATTGGTTGCAACAATCAGGTAATGCAACTAGGTTCGAAAGTTCTCTTGTGCATACAAGATTCTAGTGTGTGTGTCATAAAAGCATAGATTACTAATTCATCATATTACATTCGATTGACACAATTTTATATTCTTGGCAATATTTGTATATCAAATATAAGTTTTCTTTATATGAGGCTGGCACCTTTACCTTATATTCTAGCTCTCTGACTGTGTATAATCACTTGAATGGATTTAGGAGCTACATTGAACATGCATGATGGATTGGTAGAGTATGCTTTCGTTTGAAGCCTGAACCATTCTAGAATCTGGTTGCGTCACATTCATATATGACATTCATGTATTCATGAGCATTTGCTCCTTGATGGCTTGTTGATGGTAAGTACCTTGAATGTCAGCGCGTTTATCTCTCGTGGCGGCACGGGGAGAACTAGTTCAATAGCCTCCCAGCTTTAGGGCCGGAAGGCTCTTTCCCTGGTCCTCCCTATATGAATAATGCACGGACGAAAAAAAATAGACAATATAATTTATCTCGGTTAAGATCTATATATTTCAAGTACAGTTGCATTTACAATGAAAATATTGAAGCTTGATTCTTGCCTTGCATGATATATCAGGATGGCTGTAGCATGAGAAGGGTGGACACTGGAAAATGCCTTCATTTGCTTTGTAAGTATATTATTACTATCTTTATTGTTACCCTGAAGGTTGCTGCTTCTGACGTTTTTTGTTTTTTCATTCATATAGGAATTGATGACAACTTAATATGATTATGCAAGAGTCTTTCTTGCAATAGTGGATAGGAATCTCAATTTCCATTTGAAGCAATTATTCATCAAAGTTCTTGAATCTTTCAGCTTTTCCTGTTGGTGTTTGTATATCCTCTTTTTCATTAAACACAGTTTTATAACTCCTTGCCTGGTCTTGTTGTCAGTTCCTCACTTTTAAGAGGAGAATGATCTTTTTACAGACCAGAATTAAAATCATCTGTAATTACACAATGGCTACTGGTGCTCAGTTCCCTTTTGATAATGGAAGGAATTGAAAGCCTCTGCATTGTAAAACAGATACAAGTGTCAATAGCTACTCAATATATCAAGACTTATTGAACAAGAAGGTAAATATTCCCTGCGCAATTAAGTCTCTTACAAACTTCCATACTACTCAGTGGAGAATGTTAGACAAGCTATGCAAGCATTTGTAACAGAGTTCTTTTGTTGTTCCAGGTTCCTTGGGAGAGTATTAGAAAAGCACAGAAAGACTAAATTGTTTGAAAATAATCTTGTGAAGTTATTTTTGGATATCATAGCTATTTTTTAAAATAATCTTGTAAAGTTATTTTTTGGATATCTACAGAAAGGCTTAATTATTTGAAATAAACTTGTAAAACTATGATTTGACAGTACAGTTGGACTACTAAAACATAGCCGATTCTATATTATGAAGTATTAATAATGTCTCTCTTGATATTGATGGACCATACATGCCACCAAATACCATCCAACGATGTAGAAATATGGTGGCAATCCATTGTGAGGGAAGATGCAAAGATGTTATCCTTATTTAAAAAATAATGAGTAATCCTCATCTACGATACTCCAGCATGATTTGGATTCTTTGCATTTTAGGTTCCTATAGAGACCTTTGTCGTCTGCCCAAAGGCTATAAGAACTTGCCATCTGTTCATCAGCAATAGACGAATCTTCTCCCTCCACATGTCTTCTTCTTCACCGACTCCAAACTCCTACTGCTCAATAGGTGGCGGCTTCCAGGTTTCTTCTTCATCCTGGCCTGCCCAAGCAAGTGAAATCTTAAAGCCATTGCCGGTGGAAAGCTGGAGAGAAATATCCTATTGCTTCAGGGACCAGATCTCCTTCGCTCAGCCATTGTTGTGGAAAAGGAAGGTATTACAGAGGCAGGACCCCCTTCGCCTTTGTATCTTCAGAAATAATGCCTTTTGGACTTTTTGAGATGGAACCCTCTACTGTCTCCAACCTGCTCCACTTTTTATGCTTTCTTTGTGCACTCCAGGCCTGCCCTTGCTTACTGAGCCCCCTGCCTAGTGCAGAAGTGGCGTTTTTCCCCGACAAGAGTAAACTATGTTTTTTTCATCTTTTTCTGGATACCTTCCTAGGTGGGTTGAGCATTTCGTGCCTCGTTGACAACAGCCCTGGCAGCTAGCCAAGTGTTTTCGTTCCGATTTCTCATGAATGGAATCCATGAAAAGCCGATTGATATAGAATTTGAACAAGGTTGCTAGGTTCAGTTCTTACAGAGTCCTTCACTTGTAAAAAAGACTCCCCTTCTTATTCTGAGACGAACAGAACCAGATTATACCAGGGCTAGATATGGTGGCAAGTCTTCAGACCCCCTGAAGTTGAGATATTGGAGTGCCAACATACACTCTTCTCATGCTGGTATGTACCTTTGACTGGAGTTGTTTCAGGAAGTGTTTTAAAAATCGGTCCGAGTTGATTCAACTCGATCAACTCGACCGAGTTGATAGGTGACCGAGTCAACTTGGTCAATGACTCGGCTTGGTGGGACGGTTTGGTACCGAACCGGCCGAGTCAAAGCATGACTCGGCCAATTCGATGCTTTGACTCCGCTGGTTCGGTACCAAACCAACCCTACTCGATCAAGTCCATACCTACTTGGCCAAGTAGTTATTGGACCCCTCCAACATGCAAAATTCAATTTTTTTTAAAAGGGTTTCACTAAAAATGTTGGCAATTAATGGTAATGTTAAATTCTTAAAGTAAATAAAAAAGAAAGATAAAGGAAATGTTAACTTTTACTTAAATTTTTAGCATTACCATTAATTGGTTCAAGATGTTTGAGAGTGGTTCCAACCTCATTGGACTTCATATGGAGAAAGAAGAATTTCATATCCCATTCAAAATTCAATAGACTTAACAATTTTCAGGATTTCAGGATTGGTAGGATTGTAACATTTTCATTGGATTATATCACGTATGATGGTATGGGATTGGCATTTAATCAAAAGCACCAAGTGCTTTATGTAATGTTGGGTCGTTTTATGCTTGCGCATGTCTTTCTTAATGCTGGGGGGTTAAGACCCAGGGTTCATCTAGAGTTGACCAACATAAACCCCAAAGCAACGACAGACCAATCCTCAGCCAAGGCTGAAGAAGGTCTCACCCGAGACACTATGAGGATCACAGAGACCGTTTGGTCTTGTGTCAGGGATGAAGGACTAAACATACAGAGATCCATTTGGGTTGACATTCATATAATTCATTGCAGCTTACTTAACAGATAATAAGCAATCTCAGAAACAACACATTCATTCAGACACATTATTGACACATCATAGGTTCAGAATTAATGCAGCTTTATTATCATCCTCATTCCATCATACATAGGCATACATTAAGCGGATCATATTTGACAGCAACAGGGTCTCATGTCCCTTTAGATAATTCCGCAGATTTACAACACATTGCGCTATGCGCATCCTTTCAGACCTTAAACATATGATAGACTCAGACCTCAACTCAGCGACATTACAATATTACAGAGGTTCAGAGTGAGCTCTTGAACAATAAACGACCATCAGTGACTCAATCAAACAACAACCTTTTGTTTGTCGTCCTTGCTTCCTTTTATATCCTTCTCGACTCTGGAGCTGTCTCTCTCAGCTCTACTCTACTCACTCTACTAACTAATAGTCTCGCACGCTTTTGTCACCTACTTGCATTCCACGTAGCCTTTCTGGAATCAAAACAATCTTAACTACCTTGCCAACTCATCTTCTGGCTGCTCCACATATCCTCATGTTGTTGGCACTAATCATTCCGAGAGATTTCTTGAAGATTCCTTTCTTGATTCTAGCGTGCGTCTTCTTGATTTTTGGCACGCATTGGCAGAACTAGAATTGGCGCGCAAATATCAAAACTGGATCTAGTGCACACTTCTTGTCAATCATCACGCATCTGTGCGCAAAACTGGAATGAGCACGCACAACTTTGTTTGTGCGCGCGCATGATATTAATCCAAAAATTTGGGTGCCAATAGGCCCCCACCACTATTACTTGGCTTGTCCTTGAACCAACTGCCTCATGGAAGGACCGTTGCAACTGACATAACTGTGTTCCTGAGTTCCTACATGAACTCCTTGAACTAGCGCTTGGGTTCATTGAGGTGGCCTTGAAGATCCTGGGTAATTTGAACAGTCGCATCAACATTGGTTGTTGTGACCCAAGGAGCCGTCAGGTCCATTGTGTTGATTTTCTCAATTAGGATGCTGGCAACAACCTGCGCGTTTGAGAGCTGTGTGAACAAGATCAAGGCCTTATCGACTATAGAAGTGATAATTGTTGATATACTTTGTTGCTCACCCCGCGCTGTAGTGATCTCTTTGGTCTTTGCCACAATCGTTGTCATCGCAACAACATGTTCTCTCAAAGGTAAAAAGGCCAGGTTTCTCTTTTGTTGTGCGACCTTAACCTCATCTGTGCAAACTCGATCTTCAATTGTAGATACCTTGGGTGGATTTTGGAGATGAGTCCATAAGGTGACGCTGCAGTCGACCACTCTTGAAAATGCCTCCACCTTGTGTTGGCCATCTTGGACAATTACTTGAGCCAACTTAATCATTTGTTGTAACTGAGTTGTTGTTGGACTTGGTTGGTGGAGTGGTGGACGAAGAGTTGTGAGCTGTGAATCCATATTTTGTAGGCAGGCCTTCATGGCCGAGAGCTTAAAACTAGGGGGAATGTAGTGCCCTTATGTGGATGTAGTTGGAATCTATGGATATAGGTTGTCCACAGTCCTGAGGAGGTTAGTGAATGATGTACTCATCTCGGTGTATTGGGCTTGGGCGGTTGCATGTGTCGCGATTTCTGATTCATACTTCTGTTGCAATGCCTGATGACCTTGAACCTCCTTTTTGTATTGTTCATGAGTTTGATTGTGCGTGACAATATCCACTTGGTGTTAGAGTTGTACATGTACATGAGCGCGACCCAGTATTTGGTGTCGCTCACCCAATTCAGAAAGTAAGGTGGCAACACAATCTTGTACTATTGGGGTTGGAATCGGCGCTAGCAGAATACTGCCGCTATTGATATCCTCTGGAAGTGGTGTTGACGAGTCAAACCTAAGAACCCGTGTACTGGAACTACTCCTGGGGGGCGATGGTCATTGTAGAGTGTCTGAGGGCCTTGTTGTGGCCCCGAGTTGCCAATAGAGATGGTCGATGTTGCGAATAACCTCGATGTGAATTTGTTGTTGGAGTAACAATTGTCGTTTGAGTGCATCTATCAACGTTGTGACACCCGATGCCATCGGGACAAAACTCTGTTGTGCTGAGGGGTTGGTACTGTGGACGGTTGGGTCGGTCTGCTGACATTTTGCATCGATTGGGGTGGACTAGGTTTGTTGATGCGTGGGGCACGGGTCTCGAGGGCACTTGATCGAGGTGTCATCTTTGGATCCCCCCCCAGTGGGGACTATGCGCTACACCTGCAGCCGCACAACCTCAGCCTACTTGCGGTTAGTTCGCGTTTCGAGAGTGTCCATTTCTTTAGTTGGGACTGGTTGCAGATGTGCGGGCCATTCAACGATGCCTTGTTGGATGTCCTCTTCTGTGATGCAGAATGGAAGTAGTGCCATCGTAGCCCCCTAGTCATCACTGGGATATTAGATGAACACATTATGAAATAGAAGGTAACCAACATACCTGTCCATAATGGTGTGCAGAATGCGCACTTGCAAAGCTGTTGTCTAATAAGTTGTTGGTACCAGGTTTGAAAACACTTGTCGTGCGACTTTTGGGTGGCAGGATCTCGGCTCTTATGCAATCGAAGGAATCGGGGAGCGTCGAAGGCATGACCACTCCTAGTTAATCGTTCAAACCCCCAAGGTGGCCTCCAGAACATCATGGCGAGGATAACTAGTATCCAACTATAATGAAAGTCTTTCTCGGTGTCCTAGGTATACTCAGAGTGTCGTATAGTAATCGTCGATCCCCTTTGGATCATTCGGCTTTATACCGTCCCGACAATCTTGTCAAATCATAAATGATCGAAATTTTCATGAGACACCTCTGTCGACGTTCTCGATTTGTGAGACATATCAACCCTTTGGTATTAATGGTGCATGGCTATCGACTTTACGACCAAACTATAATGTTCCCAACTAATTTTTGGCCAAGAACTAGAGTTTTTGTTCAATGTTTGATGTTTTGTTTTGCAGGTTTCTATTATTGAAAGATGTGTTGAAGTATTTTGCTGAGTTTATTGCATATGACACCACAACAAGCGTATAACACATGATAATGAAGAACACACATAAACAAAGATAACAAGCTTCAGATCTGACCTTTATTTAGATAGAATAAGTGATCTTCATACATAGATCTGCAGACCTGGTACAATATAGAGACCCTAGGTCTGCATCCACTTAATATAATTGATTATAAGATTAATTTATTTCCCTTTTCAAATGGATTCCTTCATATCCTTGTTGATATGGCCTTGGATGGCTAGATCTGGAGCTGGTACGACCCTGGAAGGATGGAACTGGAATTGGTACGGCCCTGACTGGTTGGAAATGCTCAATATTTCGGCCTCCTGGTAAATGGCATCCAAATGCTACCAAAATACTCTTAAACTATAGGTCATGGGCTATAGAGCAAGAATGATACAAGTTTGAGTGAAAACCCCCAAGGTTTCCTTCAGATCTATCAGTATCCTCAATGGGGGTTGCACCCTCCTTCATAAATTCGTCCCAAGCCAAATAAAATAATCCAAGAGAGATGCTCTTGGTATTGATGCTGCAAAAGGGCACTATGACCCTAGAAATGAACCTCTAATGGTGTAATACTGCAGATCTGGACTCCTCCAAGCAAATCGAGCTTCTTCTCTTCCAAGGCTGCACCCTACTGTTGGAAACGCTTCAGATCTGTACACCACACTCCAAATATTGCTTGTTGAGTACCTGTGACTGGATTAGAATGGCGAGGGAGGGATCTTCCACCTCCTTGGCCAAGCTTGAACTAGGAACATAGGAATCTTTCAGCTCCTTGTTGGTTTCTAGGGTTTGTTTACTCAAAACCCTCAAAACGTAAGCTGTCTAGCTCAAGATTGCAGAGTGCAAGTGAATAATGAGAATATAATCTTGAGAGGTGTGCCCTTCTCTTTCTTTATACCTCCTTTTTTCTAATTTGTCATTGAGTTGCTTTTTCCCACTTGCTAAGGGTTTTAATTTAATTTTCCTTCGTCTTTTACCAAAGTCACTTTAATAATATAACCTTAGATCTCCTTAGTGACAAGACCACATTTCCTTCCCCTTACTTGTCTTCGACTATAGTCTAGAGGGGTAGCTAGACTACTACGTCCCTGATCTGTTGTGTCAGTGAGAAGGGGATACTACAGTCTCCCCTACTAGAAATTGTTTGCCCTTAAGCAATCCAGAACCATTCTCTTGCAATATTCCTTCGCTTTCCCAAGTAGCATCTTCTATGGAAAAATCTTTCCATTTAACCAAATACCCTTTAGTTGTTTCAGGGATGATTTTAAGGATGTAAATTTATTTTAAAATGTAGAAACCTTGGCGAATCTTACTAATCCTTCATATGCCAACTATAAATGTTTGGCGATATTTTTGTAAAAATATTCAAATTTCTAAGGATTTTGTATAGTTTTTA
>SNQJ01S0029235.1:68661-79791 GCA_010110895.2 Picea sitchensis
ATAAGGCGGATGTAAGAAGACCTAATAGAAGCTTCCGCTTCTAGAAGGATCTTCCTCTAGATGCTTCTCTTGATAGACATATTTAGCATAAATAAGGGTCGAGGGTATGAAAACCCTAGCTTGGAGATTATTGTAATAGAGCGCTGCTCGACTGGAGTTTTCCCCCTCGAAGAGGCCCGTGAACATTGCTTTCTGAATCAAAGTGCTATTTTTGTTGTTGTTCTTATATCATTTATGTGTTATTGTGGAGATTATGCTGGTTATATTGCTATTATTCTGCCATTTCTAGCATTTATTTCTATTATGCATATCTATTATATCTGGTATCTTGCACTACTCTTTGTTGTTTCTCCATGCATGTCCTTGATGAGGTCGGGGTATAGGGAGTTTGGTCTCAAATTAACTGAAGTTGGACAAGACCACTCTCTCTAACCCAAGTGGACCTCCCATGACATAAGATAAGAGAGATGATGAAGTAGGAGATCATATCACGTTGTTGCTCGAGGAAGCCCTTGCATGATAGATGAACAAGATGATGGATAATTTTTCCCAGATCCTTTGATGATTACTAATGATGGCAAATACACCTTCAACTAGTAGTCATTTTGGAGGTGTGACACCCTCCAAGGTACAAGTCAACTTTCATTCCTTTATTTGAAGGGTAGATAGACACACATGCTTTGGGGAAATGATTAAATCTGTTAGAGGGTTATTGCTCTATTAAAAAAAAAATTGACAGTGAAAAGATCACCTTCACACTCCTTAAGTCCCCTTCCCATGTCAAAGATTAGTGAAGTAAATGGGAAAGACATGTTGAATATGAGTCTACAACATTTATGATAAAACCCACTTGGGCAATTTTTGTTGATGCCCTCAAAGAGGAATTCTACCTCGTCAAAAACTATGTTGACCAATACATGAGATGGACAACTTTGTGCCAGGAGAGAGACTAAATAATGTTAGAGTTCACTAATGTCTTCCATAACCTTGCACTCAAAGCTAGGCATTAGAGACTTTGAATGACATTTGGTCTTGAAGTGTTGTAGTGGCTTACACAAGTACATCCAAATAGAGAGGGAGTTTTGGTGAGAGAGTTCTTTCGGGTACATCACATATCAATATGCTGTGAAAATCTAGTAGACATTTAAGCAGAAACATGAGTTTGGGTCTACAAATCAACCATAGAAAAAGCATGGTAAAAGCGGTCCTAAATCACAAAACAAAGGATAGAGCAAGTATAACCAACCTTAGGAGAACCAGCGCAAGCCACAAGCAAAGAAGGGTAATGGGAAGTCGAATAAGGACACTAGAAAGTGGTGTGAGTTCCATAAAATCCCTTGGCAGAACATTGTCGAATGTCACTCGAAGCAGTCATTGTTGGTTGTGGTCAAAGCCTCAGAGTTAGACTTTGGATCAGAATTTGATTTAGAATTAGATAAAGGAAAGCATATCATCGATATGGAACCCAATGCTACCATCATAACTGCAAAGATCCAACTAGAAGAGATAGAGGAGCCTAAGGAAGGGGAACACCTCTTCCATTCACAAATGTGAGTAAAGGGGACTCTGCTACATTTAATTGTTGACATAGTAACCAAAAGAACTTGATCTTAGTTGAAGTCATCAAGAGATTGAATTTTTGACAATGCCACACCCCCAACCATACACCATTGATTGGTTGAGCTAGGGACAAGACATCTACGTCAGGAAACAATGTTGCCTACCCTATGACATCAAATCCTTCAAAGATGAAGTAATGTGTGATATTTCCCCACTTGAAGTTTGTGATGTTCTTTTATGACAACCCTATATGTCGAAATGTCATGATNAGGGACAAGACATCTACGTCAGGAAACAATGTTGCCTACCCTATGACATCAAATCCTTCAAAGATGAAGTAATGTGTGATATTTCCCCACTTGAAGTTTGTGATGTTCTTTTATGACAACCCTATATGTCGAAATGTCATGATGTTTTTGAGTCTAGACCCCCTAGTGTCATTGTTACTTTAGGAGGTTAGCTCTACAGGGTACCAAAGGTAGTTATGACTACCACAGTTTATTTGATATTAGTGAAGTAATGAGGGGAAGTAATATCTTACACTAAGAAATTTGTCCTCTTCATGATTAAGTCAAAAGATTAACAGAAGATCACTACGATGACCATGACCTCTGCATGGGGTCTCTCTACACATTAGAAGCATGCAGACAAGATAGTGGAATATTACAGAGATATTTTTACTTTTCCTGTAGGGGTGCCTCTACATTGCCACATCAAGCATTCAATTCATTTGATACCTAGTGCTCCTTTACCTAATGGCCCAACATATAGACACTCTCTTTTGGAGAATGAAAAAATAAAATGTCAGATTCAAGAGCTCATCCAAAAAGACCATATTTTACCAAGCTCCTCACCCTACGAGAGTCCAATTGTGTTGGTGTAGAAGAAGGATGAGACATGGCAACTTTGTATTAACTACACATCTTTGAACAGAATCACTATCAAGAATCGATATCCAATCCCATGGATTGACAATCTTCTTGCTTAGTTCAAGGTTGCCAAGTTTTTTAATAAGATTGATTTGAAGTTAGGCTACTACCAAGTACAAATTGAGCAAATTGATGTATGGAAGACAACGTTCAAGTCTAAAGAAGACCTTTTTAAGTGGTTGGTCATGCCTTTCGGCTTAAATAATGCACTGACAACATTCATGAGGTTGATGGACAATAGCTTGTGGCCATTCACATATTCTTTTGTGGTTGTATATTTGGATGATATCCTCATATTTAACAAAACATGGGAATATAATTTACAACACATTTAGTAGATCATGAGCACCTTGTGGTAGCACAAGTTATATACCAATCTACATAAATGCTCATTTGACATGTAGAGAATTCAATATTTTGGATATATCATGGATGAATATGGTGTGCATGTGTATCCAACCAAGATCCAACTCATTTGTAATAGGCCAACCCTGATGACTCTAACAGAGCTCCCTAAATTTTTGGGTCTTGCCAACTTCTATCATAGGGTTGTGTTGGGATTCTCACATATTGCTTAGCCCTAAGCCAAGTGACCAAGGGTGGGGCCAAAGCCAAGTTCATTTGGACCAAGTCACAACAAAAAACATTCAAGGATTTGAAACACCTCCTTTGTTCGACATTTGTATTGACTCTAGTGGACCTACAACATCCCTTTGAGATTTAGATAAATGTTTTAGATTATGCTATCACTATAATCCTCACTCAACATGGAAATTTAGTGGCCTATCACATCGAGACACTCTTTGATGTGGTTCGTAGGTACCCCACCTATGACAAGGAGATGTACTCCATTATGCAGGCTTGTCGCTAATGGAGGCATTGCATTTTGGGGAAGGATACAATTATCCACACTGATCACAAGCTCCTATAGTTCATTTCAATGCAAGAAAAATTATAGAATGACCACCATCAAAAGTGGTACATGTACCTGCAACAGTTCCACATGAACATCACGTATAATAAAGGCAACACAAATTGCATTACAGACTACCTTAGTCGACCTATGGTTACAACACTAACCATAGTGTTCAACGCTTGTGGACACAAGACCTATAGGTGGCCCCAATTGTATGGAAATGACCCTAACTTCATTGATACTTATTGAACACTAGGTGCAAGTACACTAGTGTCAGGATTTCATCTACATGATGAACTTTTATGCCACTTGGGAAATTTGTGTGTTTCATCAAGCTAGCATGAGAAGCTGAATTGGGAGGCACAATATAGTTTGGTGGTTGGGCACTTTGACATGGAGAAGACAATGGCAGTGCTACAAAAGTACTTCTATCAACCAAATCTCTAACAAGATGTCAATAAGTATATGAGATCATGCATTGTCTGTGCCATCACCAAATTTGTCATCAAGAAACAAAAGTTGTATGCCCCTTTAACTACCTTGGATAGACCTTGGGAGTCTATCTCCATGAACTATAATTACAACTTGCATTCAACCAATGGCACCTACCCTATGGCATCACGCCCTTCAAAGATGAGGTATTGTGTGATATTGCCTCACTTGAAGTTTGTGATGTTCTTTTAGGACAACCCTATATGTTGAAACGTCATATTGTTTATGAGTCTAGACCCCATAGTGTCATTATTACTTTGGGAGGTCATCTCTACAAGGTACCAGAGGTAGTTTCGACTACTACACTTTCTTTGATCTCAGTGAAGCAATGAAAAAAAGTAATCTCTTAGACTAGGAGATTTGTCCTCCTCATGATTCAGTCAGAAGGTGAACGAAATATCACTACAATGACCATGACCTCTTGACGGGGTCTCTCTACACACTAGAAGAATGTGGACATGTTAGTGGAAGACTACATAGATATTTTCACTTCACATGTAGGGGTGCCTTTACATTGCTAGGTCAAGCATTCAATTGATTCAATACTTGGTGCTCCTTTAACGAATGGACCAATATATAGATGTTCTCTTTTGGAGAATGAGAAAATCAAATGTTAGATTCAAGAGCTCATCCAAAAAGGCCGCATTCGACTAAGAACCTCACCCTATGAGAGCCCAATTGTGTTGGTGTAGAATAAGGATGAGACATGGCAACTTTGTATTGACTACAAAGCTCTAAACAAAATCACAGTTAAGAACTGATATCCAATCCCTTATATTGACAATCTTCTTGATCAAATCATGGGTGTCAAGTTTTTTAGTAAGATTGATTTGAATTTAGGCTACCACTAGGTACCAATTGAGTAAATTGATGTATGGAAGACAATCTTTAAGTCTAAAGAAGGCCTTTTTGAGTGGTTGGTTATGCCTTTTGGCTTAACTAATGCATTGAAAATGTTCATGAGGATGATGAATGATACCTTGTGGCCATTCACAAATTTTTTGTGGTCATATATTTGGATGATATCCTCATATTTAACAAAACACAGGTAGAGCATTTGCAACACATTTGATAGATCATTAACACCTTGTGGTAACACAATTTATATGCCAATTTAAATAAATGCTCATTTAGCATGCATAGAATTCCGTGTTTGGGATATATCGTGGATGAACATGGTGTGCATGTGTATCCAACCAAGAACCAACTCATTTGTGATTAGTCAACCTCGATGACTTTAACAGAGCTTTGCAACTTTTTGGGCCTCACCAATGTTAGGAAATATACTTCCACGCTAAACCTAATAGAAGAGAGAAAGATAGATTTAAACAAGAAAGAGAATGACAAAGCAATCACATAGTATACAAAGATTTTACCGTAAACCCAAACGGGAAAACCAAAATTCCTTGAGCGTCTTTCTCTCTTGTTGTCTTATTCATTTAGAATAAAGGGTTACATGACTAACCTTGGTCTACACCTAAGACACAATCATCACCATACCCTCTTGCTTACACAAGAACAACCCTCTAGCCAAATTGTATTACATCTACATGACCAACAACCTCTAACAGATTGATCTAAATATTAACATGGTGATTGGCATTTACAGTATTACAAAACACCTTATTAATTGGCTTTACAATAGGAAAAACCCTAAAGAGTGGCACCCAAAACCAATTACAGATCCACGCAGATCATTAGCTACAAATCCCATGAATCTTGGGATTATGTTACAATCAACTACTGGTCATATTACCATTTGACTACCAATTGACCTCCATTTGGTCTTTAGTTGGTTGCCACATGACCTCCTGACGACCTCTTGTCAGCTAACCTCTCAACTTGTTTTCAATCACTTCGACTTCGACTTTCACTGTAAAGAATATAACAACCCAACATTCTCCTACTTTTTGTCTTCTTTGTTGAAACAGGAGAACCTGAACTTTTGTTCACAGGCCTAGGGAAACAATGCCCATTGCCTCTCTTCACCAAGAGAACTTCACAACACTCATATACTTGGTGAAAAAATCTATTATGTTTTCCAACGTGTCTGCTTTCTCCAACAACACCTAGTTACTTTCTAACATGTCTCTCATGAAATAGTATTGTACATCAATATGCTTTGTCTTAGAATGATAAGCATGGTTCTTTGCCAATAATATTGTGCTCTGACTATCGCAATTTATCTTCATATCTCTCTGCTCAAACCCGATCCCTAAACATAGTCGTTGCATCCATACTGCTTCTATGCTTCCATGAGTGTCTTTCATGTATTCAACTTCTATTGTTGACAAGACTGAAACATCCTATCATTTACTCATCTAGTTGATTGCTCCACCAAACATCTTAAACACATATCCATTGGTCGACCTTCATTGATCTAGATCTCCAACCCAATCAACATTGCCAAAGTCATGTACATCTATTTCATTGTCAACTCCAGGTTTCCCTTGGTAGCATATAACATAATCTTTTGTGCCACACAAATACCTAAATACTCTCTTGACAACTATCCAATGCTCTTTTCCAGGTGTCGACATGTATTTTCTCAACACTCCCACTGCATGGGAAATGTATGGTCGAGTGTAGATCATCACATACATTAGACTACCAACAACACTTGCATAGGGAACACATGCAACATCCTCCATTTCCTCACGTGTCTTTGGACACTATTCAACAGTTAGCCTTGCTCCCACAATAATTGCCACCTTTATAGGTTTGCAATCCTACATGTTAAAACACTTCAAGATTGTTTCAATCTATTTTCTCTGGTTCAACCACAACTTTCTAACTTCCTGATCTCTCTTGATCTCCATTCTCAGAATCAAGTTCGCTACACCGAGATCCTTCATATTGAACTTGGAGGATAGTTGCTTCTTCACCTCCTTTATTGTGTCCATGTTGTTTCAAATCAACAACATGTCAACGATATACAATGCTACATATATGAAACACCCACCTTCTTCCTTGGAATATACACAATGATTAACTTTGTTTCTCACAAATCCCAAAGTTAGGATGTATATGTCAAACTTTTGGTACCATGGCCTTAGTGATTGTTTTAGACCATAAAGGGATCTTTTCAACTTGCACACTAGATCTTTCTTTCCCTTTACTGCAAATCCTTCATGTTGTTTCATGTAGATTTCTTCTTCCAGGTCCCCATGTAGGAAAATTATCTCCACATCCATTTTCTCTATTTCAAGATCAAAGGTTGTAGCTAGAGACATTAGTAATCTAATGGAAGTTAATTTTGCAGTAGGGGAAAAAATATCACCGAAGTCTACTCCTTCGATTTGAGAATATCCTTTTTCTACCAATCAAGCTTTGTATTTCTCGACTTGACTTGATGCGTTCATATTTTTCTTGAACGCCCACTTGTTATCGACGGGCTTTCTTCCACTAGGTAATTTGACCAAATCCCACGTCTCATTTTTGTGCAAGGATTCCATCTATTCGACCATGGCATCCTTCTAGAGTCTACCCTCTGTCGATTTCACTACCTCTCTAACCGACTCGGGCTCATCCTTAGTGGCAGTTAACAAAAATGCATAATGGACATTAGGTGGATTGTTCCTTTCAATTGGTTTTCTTACTCATTCTGACCTCCTTACAATAGGGGTTGGTTGTTCAACATCTTCATCTGATTTAGTTGACTCATCTAAATCATGTTCTTCGCTCCTCAGTTCAAACCTCACCTTCTTTGGATTTTTCTCTATTTGAACCACTTTAGACTCAGACCCACCTCCAACTTCTCTAAAGACCAAATCTTGACTGTACACTGTTATCCTTGTTGTAGGATTCTAAAGCTTATATCCTTTCATTCCTTCTTTGTATCCAATGAAAACATACTTGATTTCCTTCTTGTCCAACTTGCTCTTCTTTTCCTTGGGAACATGCACAAATGAATCACAACCAAATACTTTGAGATGTGAAAGTGAAGGCTTCTTACCAAACCATACCTCATGTGGAGTCGTGTCGACGAAGGAGACATATTCACCATATATTTTTTCCCAAAATTCTTATGCAAGCCTAACACCACTGAGCATGCTCCTTTCCTTGTCCATCAATGTTCTATGCATTCTTTCAACAACTCCATTTTGCTCATGTGGGGTATATGGTGTGGTATTTTGGCGTGCTATGCCACAATGCTTGTAGAACTACTCAAAATCCTTTCCACATAATTCACTACCATTGTCAGTTCTTAGCACCTGATCTTCTTATCTTTTTGTTTTTCCACAAGAGATCTAAACTCTTTTAATTTCTCAAAAACCCCTGATTTCTTCTTCAATAAATATATCCACATCTTCCTAGAAAAATCATCTATGAAGGAGACATGATACAGGAATCCACCAAGTGAAGGATTGTTACAGGCCTGAACACATCACTATGAACCAATTCTAGAATCCCCTTTTCCCTTGTCACTCCAAATGATAACTCAACTCGATTTTGTTTTCAATATATGCAAGATTTTTAAATTACATTCAGGAAAACCTTCAACCATACCTTTGTTATGCATAAATCAGAGTCTCTTTTCTCCAATGTGTCCCATCCTCTCATGCCATAACATGGTGGGGTCAACTTGATGAGAACTTGTCAAGTCAGTTTGAATCTACTCAGCCCGAGATGGGTCGAGTCGAGTCGACTTCGGGAAAAACAATGTTATTGCATCCAATCGAGTCGACATTTCCTAACAACTTGTATAGGGTTCCAATATGAACTCCTTTCATTAAAACGATCACACCTCTGACCATTTTACACGTATCCTTATAAAAGAGAGTGTGCACTCATGCATCACTTGTAACAACCCAATTTGATTATTTATTTATCATAGTTGTTAATTTAAATTTAATTAATTATTAAAATAAATTCAATGAGTCTTTTTATTATTTTATTATTAAAAGGTAGGTGAAGTAATTAATGAGGGGATAGGGATGTTGTGGAATTAATGAGGGGATAAGGCAGTTGGGGAATTGAATGAGGGTGAGGGATTCGAAAGAGGAGGATAAGGAAGAGGGGAGAGGACTTGGAGGGGGGTCTTCTTTTCTTTGGGAAAAATTCTAGAAGAGGGGGAGAAGGAGGAGGAAATTGGAAGAATAGATTGTTTTGGGGAAATCTTATAGGGCCATTGTTGTTGCTGGGAAATTTGGGCTCGGGGGCCAGGAAATCGCAAGGATTCCTAGAGCTAGGGAGTCAGAGAGGCTGATCCTAGTTGGTTGGGAGGTAAACATTTAGTTGGGTAGTTTGGGCAAGAACAAGAACAAGTGAACGAGGGGCTAAATCAACCATCCTACAGGTCGAGGTATGTATTTTATTAAGTTAATCCATTGTTATTATGTTGTTGTTGTTATTATGTCTATTTACCAGTTTATTCTTGGTATAAAGAAAATCATGAAAGAAAACCTAGAACTAAATTGCAGTTATTAAAGTAGGATATTATGAAATATTTATATAATTATTGAGACCTTGAAATAGAAGGCCTTACAAATGGTATCAAAGCCTAGTTTCAAAACTGAAACCTGGTCTTGACCACCCACATAATTGTACAATCTATTCCCAAACCCCTAACCTACAGCCTAGAAACCCTTTATTTACAACCGATAAAATCTATGAAGACTACCCAGAAGAACCCTGTTCCAACCACATGTACTAACCTTGCACTTGCAAAGCCGAGTCCTAACAGAATTATGTGGCCCTAAAGTTAATACATTGTTTTGAACAGATTTTTGCAAGCTCTTGTTTAGTTTGTAGAAAATTACTTCGCTTTTTGGCTACTAAACTGCAATATATCTTGTAGAACACAGAGAAAAAAATTATTCGTCCTTCCATTACAATATACAAAGTCAACAATTGCGATGATTATAATAGAAAATAAATTTGATGTACAATAGAACTCCATACTATTGATAAATAATACAGTGGAATCAATGCCTAGACAATTTCTAGTGTTTCTGGTAAGCTATGACAGAATTCCCAACATAATTAAACTAGCTAGTATATTAGAAAATGTGATCATTTGAGACTCCATTATAGTATATACCAGTACATAGTACATATGTTGGCATATAAAACCTGTTAACACCCTCACATAATACCAGCCTAGATACACACAATTCCAAAGCTCAATACCAAGTGTTGAAGTAACAAAGCCCAATGATAAGTCTTTTCCAAGCGTCACAAAGAAGGAGCCCACATGGGGCAACTATTATGCACTACGGAGCCCAACGCCGAGACCAAGCCCATAGTCGAGGAGGAGAGGATTTGAACCTGAGGTTGGGGTCATGGGCACCACTATTATAAAGTAGCGTTGGTTGAGCCTCTTCTTCTTCTTCATGGGCACAACGTCCCATGCCAATATTGCACATTTCCTCTACCGTTTCTCCATCTCTACAACAAATTTTGTGGCCATATACAAAACACCCACAATATTATCCTTGCCTCAAATGGGCAAAACAATTATACTTCACAGCAACCCTTACTGATTTCAGAGGGGGGGAACGACTAGTTTTGGAGGATTTTCAGACTAGAAAACTTGGCGGGTGAACGGTTTGAGATTTTGCAGATGGACTTGAAGAGCCCACGAGCTAATCACACAACACAAGTCAATGTTAAGACCAACCGACCAAGCACTAAGGAGAAGCCACAAGGAGACCACCAGGGCATTGTGCTTAAGCCAATCTCTAAGTCCACAAGCCAAGCACCTGAGAGCCATGCTGGTCACATACCAAATCGACGCCCAAGCTATAAAGCGCCAAAGCCATCAAGGGAGGATCCCACAAGGGGACAAATAGCATGGCTCTGCACACCGTGCCCAAGCTAGCTCCCAGGACGAGACTAAGTGAATAACTCCATGACAAGAGAGCTCCGGGTTCATAGAAGTCAGATTCATGGGATGATTCATGGAACCACCAGGAATCCCACTAGGCTTTAGGCAGCCTCCAAGCCTAGATGAAACAAGCACCCTAAATGATGGCGGTTAGTCCTGTTGGATTCGAACCCTGGTTAACCCCAAGCACCGAATTCACAAAACCATGCCCCATACCGCCAAACTGCANAGCTACGACATTGTCGGGCTGATTCAAGCCATGGGTCTCGTAGAGGAGAAAACCCGATAAAAAGAAAAGAAAAAGGGAGGGAATGGAACGAAGAAGGGCTCGCTAGGGTTGGAGATGGAGACCACGAGGAAGGGCCACGTGGGCTTCATGCGAGACCCGCTGCCTCTAGGTGTGG
>SNQJ01S0029235.1:79801-99049 GCA_010110895.2 Picea sitchensis
CTAGTATGTATAAGTGTTTTAAATTGATGATGTTGTTTATTTGATGTGGATGTATGAATCATGTGTCATTACCCTTGTATTGTAAATTACTCTAACTTCGGGATGAAGTTTATTGAAGGGTGGGTGTATGTAACAACCCAATTTGATTATTTATTTATCATAGTTGTTAGTTTAAATTTAATTAATTATTAAAATAAATTCAATGAGTGTTTTTATTATTTTATTATTAAAAGGTAGGTGAAGTAATTAATGAGGGGATAAGGTTGTTGGGGAATTAATGAGGGGATAAGGCTATTGGGGAATTGAATGAGGGGGAGAGATTCAAGAGAGGAGGATAAGGAAGAGGGGAGGGGACTTGGAGAGGGGTCTTCTTTTCTTTGGGAAAAAATTCTGAAAGAGGGGGAGAAGGAGGAGGAAATTGGAAGAATAGACTGTTTTGGGGAACTCTTACAGGGGCACTGCTGTTGCTGGGAACTTTGGGCTCGAGGGCCAGGAAATCACAAGGATTCTTGGAGCTAGGGAGTCAGAGAGGTTGTTCCTAGTTGGATGGGAGGTAAATATTCAGTTGGGTAGTTTGGGAAAGAACAAGAACAAGTGAACCATGGGATAAATCAACCATCCTATAGGTTGAGGTATGTATTTTACTAAGTTAATCTATTGTTATTATGTTGTTGTTGTTATTATGTCTATTTACCAGTTTATTCCTGGTATAAAGAAAATCATGAAAGAAAACCTTGAACTAAATTGCAGTTATTACAATAGGATATTGGGAGATATTTATATAATTATTGAGACCTTGAAATATAAGGCCTTACATCACTCATCTTGCTGAAATATATCAGGTTTCTTGCCAAATTTGGAATATGTAACACACTTGGAAGGGTTCTACTCCTCACATCCTGCAATATCAGTTGAAATCTTCCTCGTCCAACAATTTTGGTTGTCGACTCATCCCCCATGAACACATCTCCTCCTTCATATATCTCATATTCGTAGAACCCTTCTCTATGAGGTGTCATATGATAGGATGCTCCTGAGTTGATCAACAAAACATCTTGATTTGAATGTGTAATGGTTGACACCAGATACACATCACCTACTTTATCTAGAGTAGTCTTTCTCTTAATAGACTGCTTAGACTGCTTCTCATCGGATCCTGTACTGACTTCCATTTCCTTCGACTTGCACCTTTCTATAATGCCCAAATTTACCGCATTTCCAGCATCGTCTCATCGACTAAACCGAGGATTTAGATCTACCCTTCAACTTAAATTTTATATAGGAGAATTTTCCTTTGTCTTTGTCAATTGGTCGACCTCTTACCATTAAATAATCTTTGGTCGATCCTTCCATGTTCTTCCATCTCATTTATTCTGACAGTAGAGATGCAACCGCATCTTCTAGTGCTAATGTGGTTGAATTACTCCCTATAGCAACGACTAAGCTATCCCATGAGTCTGGAAAAGAACATGATAGGATAATACATTTCTCATCCTTAGTGATTTTGATATCTACATATGATAACTGACTTATTATAGTATTGACCGCATTCAAATGCTTAGTTATCGAACTACCATCACTCATCCTCAAAAGATATAATTTCTTTCTAAGGATCAACTTATTTACCAAGGATTTCAACTGGCACAAGCTTCCCAACTTGTCCTACGGTTTCTTGGCCGAGTCCTCACCTAAGACATTCAACAACACCAAATCTGAAAGACACAGTCAAATCATACTCCTTTCCCTTCTTTCAAGTTTCTCCCATTCTTCCCTTGACATACCTGTCATAATGGTACCTGGACAGATTGTTGCCCATTATTCCCGATATACAAGTAGATATTCAATTTTAATCTTCCAAAGCTCAAAATTCTGGTCATTGAATTTTTCTAGCTCTATCCTCAAACTACTTACCATTCTTTTAAGCATAACATTAAAGATATTTGACTTATGACTCTTACTAGACCTAGGGTTTGGCTCAGATCCATGATTTGTCAATCTAAGCTCTGATACCAGATGTTAGGAAATATACTTCCATGCTAAACCTAATAGTAGAGAGGAAGACATATTTAAACAAGAAAGAGAATGACAAAGCAATCACACAATACACATACATTTTACCTTGGAAACCCAAAAGGGAAAACCAACATTCCTTGAACATATTTCTCTCTTGTTGTTTTCTTCATTCAGAATAAAGGGTCACATGACTAACCTTGGTCTACACCTAAGACACAATCATCATCATACCCTCTTGCTTATAAAAGAACAACCCTATAGCCAAATCAACTTACATCTAGATGACCAACAACCTCTAATGGATTGATCTAAAGATTAACCTAATTATTAACATTTACAATATTACAACACACATTATTTATAAGGTTTACAATAGGAAAACCCCTAAATAATGGCACCCAAAAACAATTATAGATCCACACAGATCATTGGCTACAAATCCTGTGAATCTCGGGATTCTGTTACAGTCGACTACCAGTCAGATTACCATTCGACTACCAATTGATCTCCATTTGGTATTTAGTTGGTTGCCACATGACCTCCCAACGATCACTTCGACTTTGACTTTCCTAGTCGATCACTTCGACTTCGACTTTCTTGGTCGATCACTTCAACCTTTGACTCTCACTGCAAAGAATATAACAACCCAACAACCAACTTCTATCATAGGGTTGTGTTGGTATTCTGTTATATCGCTTGGCCCCTAGCCAAGTGATCAAGGGTGGGGTTGAAGCAAGTTCATTTGGACCATGTCACAACAAAAAGCATTCAAGGACTTGAAACGATGCCTTTGTTTGGTGCTAGTGCTCACTATACCAGACCTTCAACATCCCTTTGAGATTGAGATAGATGCTTTAGATTATGTTATTAATGTAGTCCTCACTCAACATGGACATTTGGTGTCCTATCATAGTGAGACACCCTTTGATGTGGTTCATAGGTACCCCACCTATTACAAGGATATGTGCTCCGTTATGTAGGCCTATTGCCAATGGAATAATTACATTTTGGGGAAGGAGACAATCATCCACACTTCACAAATCCCTATAGTTGATGTAAATGCAAGAAAAATTATACAATGTCCACCATTAGTAGTGATCAATGTACTAGAAATAGTTCCGCTAGAACATCAATTATAAGAAGGGAAACAAAATCACATTGTAGGCTACCTTAGTCGACCTCTAGTTGCAACACTAACCACAATGATAAAATCTTGTGGAAATAAGACCTCTAGGTAGTCTCACTTTTGTGACAACGACCCTAACTTCACTGATACTTATCAAACACTGGGTGCATGTACTCCGGTATCAGACTTTCATCTCCAGGATTAAATTTTATGCCAATTGGGAAATCTATGTGTTTCATCAAGTGAGCACGAGAAGTTGATTTGGGAGGCACACTCTAGTTTGGTGGTCGAGCACTTGGTTCTCTAAGATGACCATTTTGACACCTTGCAAAAAGAGTATAAAAATAGAATCCATTGCTAAGCTCTTCTTTGAGAATGTTTGGGTTCATTTTGGGATCCCACAGACCATTATTTCAAATAAGGATAGTAATTTCTTGAGTACTTTCTATTCCAACCTATGGTTGAGGAGGGACACCAAGCCAACTAAATCCACTACCTTCCACCCCCAAACTGATGAATAGATAGAGCTAGTCAACCAGATGATTACACATATGTTGAGACTGTACAACTCCAAACATCCATGCATATGTAATGAATCCTTCCTTATGTTCAACATATATATAATATATCCCTTCATAGGTGCGCTTGGGGTTCTATCCCTTGGTCCCAATTGTTGTAGGTCTAACCATTGCATTTACATAGGAATATTCTTCCCATTCTTAGACTGAGGTTGATAAAGAAACCAAATTTGATGAATTGATCCAGCACATCCAATAATAGGTTCATGATATTTTGCAGAAAGCCAATTCTAAGTACAAGCAACGTCATGATCAACATCGAGTTCCATGCAAGTTTCAAGTGGGAGATAACATGTGGTTACATTTTTACAAAAAAAAATTCATGGGACCCCACTGAAAGCTCCACCCACTTTGGTATGGGAATTACACCATTGCCAAGGCTATGGGTGAGAATCCTTTTAAATTAAGTATCCCCCCTTTCCTTGGCTTTAACCTTGTATTTAACGTGGAGCCGCTCCGACCATATTTCCCACCTCTCTTGAACACCTCAAAAGTGTTTGAGCACTTGGCCCTCATGAAAGTCAATCTTAATTGCATTGAGTAGGTGTCATTTGATTGAATCATTGACACCAATATGAAGGGCATTGACAACAAAGAATCCAACTCTATTGGGTTGTCAAATCAAGGCAACGCCTTCACGAGGGAAAGTGACTCACCAATAGTTAGATTTAACAGAAGTTTCTCCATCTCATGGAGGAAAAAACACAATGGGGACCCTTTATTCCTTAGGGAGAGCGATTTATCTAAGTGGTTATTGGTGGCCACCCACCTATTCCATCAATTCAACATGGTTCCACATCTTGGTAGTTTTACTACAATTTTTCAGGTCCCAAACTTTCAACATGTTTTTTGGGCATTTCCCTTGCATTTTTGGTAGTTTATAATAGGCCACACAATCTCCAAACTCAGATACAATGGATTAATCTTTTTAACGTTCCAATAATCACCCTAAACAAATTTGTATGCAAAATTTGTGCCCCTAGGAAGTTGATGTATCAACTAACCTCCTTAGGGATTGCATTCCTTCTTCCATATCATTTCCTAGGGTTAAGGTTTTAGATCTTTAGTTTTTTTTCATCATAGGGCATCATAAGTTGTGTTTAAAGTCAATTTTTTCCTCTTGTAATGTCTTCCTCAAATGAGCATTATTGACACATCCCTCTTCAAATAAAATCTACCATCATTCTAGCTAGTTTGTATTGCTTAACATTTTACTGTGTTTTTCCATTTCATTCATTAATATAATTTAGGTTCATTGTATTAGTGTGTTCTTTGCAATATCTATGTGTGTGTGTGTTTCCATTTCTATTTCCTCCATTTTATTCTCTACATAATTTAAATCAATTTGCAATATGGGAAATATTTCAAAATGTTTGAGAAATTTTAATAAATAGGATGATGCTATGGAACAAATGATGCGAATTTAGTTATAGTGTAAAATATTTATGAATAAAATGAACCTAGTAGTGATGTATCCATGCTAATGGGTTAAAATTATATTCTTACCTATTAGTGTTTACAACTTATGTGAAATAAAAGGCAACTATGATACAAAGCACAAAAGGATAAAATTTTTATATGCTTATCTACCGATGTTTACAATTTATGTAAAATAATGACAATTATGATACAAAGCACAATAAGATTAATTTTTTATTAGGTTAGCTTGTGGAGCATTATTAAGAGTTCTCAATGAGTTATGAGACACTATCTTGTGAATCAAGGAAATTTCAAACTTTGAATCGAATATGAACTTCAGTTATTCCAACTTTCAAGACAAATGAGTTGATTTAACTCTTGAAGCACATTCTTCAAATCCATTCTTCCTTTTTAAAATTGAATGTCAAGAACACACAAATGAGAATAAATCTTATAGAACATAGATGAACACACAACACCATTAAAAGAAGAGCCACAAGGTGGCAATGTCCCTATGCCTTTAATTCGAATGCTCAACATTTTAAAGACTTTTGCTCATAATAGTTCTTTGACAGCTTAAAAAAAACAACGTTCATTGGAAATTTCATTTTTATTGTTTTGAATAGTTTTAAAATCTATTTTGTTTTTCATTTTCATCGTGTTCTTATGTTTTTTCAAAATTTGGAAATATAAATTTTCCAAAGTTAAAAATTCATTGATATATGTTCCTTGAAACCATGGAGTTGTTTTAGATTTATTTTATATCTAGCATTCAATTGGATTATGGATATGCTTACTGACTCATAAAATCAATTAGATATTTGGTACAATAATAATGTGGCCAGAAGTCTTAAGGTTTTGGAGAATTACGTTTTAGAATTCCTATGATGACTTAAAAAAATGGCATTTAGAATAATCATTGTGTTAGAAACATCTTGAGAAAGTCAATAGCTAGCCATAATGATAATTAGTAAAAGACAAATTTTTTAATGTTTTTTTTTTTGTAAATAAGCTAGATGAGAATTCTTCTATTTGACCAAGAAAAAGTACAAAGTGATACAAATAATTGTTGATAGCCTTGCCCGTAAGGAACAAGACAATGAGCAATAGACCCCACATAAAGAGAATAGGGGAACACTAAAGACTAACCTATGCTAAAAGAGATCCAAAAGGAATACATGGGCATAACAAGATGAAACATTACAAANAATTGTTGATAGCCTTGCCCGTAAGGAACAAGACAATGAGCAATAGACCCCACATAAAGAGAATAGGGGAACACTAAAGACTAACCTATGCTAAAAGAGATCCAAAAGGAATACATGGGCATAACAAGATGAAACATTACAAAGACAAGGAGAAAGGGTCAGGTCATTGTGTTGACCGGAGAGGATCCTTTCTACCTTTTTTCTTACGAACATCAATCCAACCAGAGGAATAGATAGGCTCAACAACCTTCACCACCAAAGCCAGATGGTCCGAGGAAATACCAAATTCTTGAGATGCAAAAGCTAAGGGTTATTCCTTATCACTGTCTGAATTATACAATTCATGAGGATGTTTCTGAGCCCCCGAGAGCGAGGATGTGGCCATGATCATGTCATTTGATTCATCCTTTTCAGGGGAAGTTTGCAAAGGTTGAACTGTGGGTTTCAGAGTCAAAATTTTTGAAGCTCCAAGATGTTGTACTGATGTCGAAGGCTGGTTTTTTGAGTTTGTGGTTGGATGTTGCGCATTTGTAGGAGACTGCGATGGTGTTGTAGAAGGCAAAGGAGATGGAGTGTCTTTGTGATGTTGATTGTTGTCAGATGAAGAGTTCGAGCGACTTTTGCGATTTTTAGGGTCTTTCCAACCATTAGCCCTTTTTCGTGCTCTAGGGGATGAGAATGGGGTTGGTGATAAAGGACAAGCTGCCTGAAGGTGCCATGCTTGTTGACATGAACGACACTTGAAGGAAGTGTTCTCATAATTGACCATCCGCATGTAAGGTTCATCCTTAGTCCAATCTATAAGAATCCTATCTGGTATCCCTTGACTGAGGTCAATTTCAACGCATATGTGGGCAAATGTGACAAAGCCTTTCGATATTCGGTTTGTGTCAAGCTTGATAAACCTACCCAACGCATTGCCCAGGGTAGGTAAAAAAGCTGGAGTATAAAAATGAAAAGGTAAATTAGGGAGTCTTACATAGACTGGTGTAGTCATAGAAGTCATGGCTAGCGGGTTCAAATCAGGGAACCATCTATGCATGGAAAGACGAGATCTTCCCCAAAACCATGGACCTTTCTCCAACACACGTTGGAAGTCCTCCTCTATGGAAAAGTTAACAATGAAGAACCCTTTGGTGCAAAAGAAAATCTCATGACCTGAAAACCAGGTCTTATTTACCCATTCTCTTAGCGTAGAAGCCGAGGGCCATAGCGCGTTGAAACAACATATGAGGGATTTTTTCTAGTAGATAAAAACAGAGCCATAGACATGGGGATCTCCGACCTCTACTATTGGAGGTTTTGTGGACTTCTCCACAATGAAGGCAGAGCTAGAAAGCTCCTTTGCTCTAGAAGTTTTAGCCTTGGACCCCGAAGGAGAGGAAAGTCCTATTTTCATGGCGTTCTTGTAAGAGCTTGGTTGAGTGGAGGATGACGCTCCTCCATGCAGATGAGAAACAAGAGAAATGGTTTCATTATTTAGATTCCCATAACCCCACAACAGGGAGCCATCCATGAGATACCGACCTTGAAATATGAGTCTTTGAAAGTAAGGCGGAATACATGTCACCTGGTGGATTTGGGATTTGAGCTCAAAACAAAATTCTGAATCATGAGCGTGCAAGCAGAGAGAAGAACCGACGATGTTCTTCATAAGAAGGGGAAATCTTGCAACAATCTTAGATCAAGTCGCGACACGATGAGTGAAGGCCCTTCGTTCCCAAATCTTGAAATGCCAATGGATGGAGGGAGCTTGGTGAGGACTAGGCACCTGGAAAAAATCCTTCTTGGATGAATAACCAAGGCATACTAAGGCCGAAGGTTTTCCCTGAGATGAGACAAAGTGGGAAGTCTCCCACTGAGAATCGTTGTAGGCGTCGGTGGGAAAATAGAGCACTGTATTAGGGTTTCCATCATGATCTCTCCCTTTCGATATTGGAATATTTTGTTAACATGGAGTATATTACAAATTCTCTAATGTTAAGAATAAAATGATTTATTCTTTGGGTAAAAATTTCACATAAAGGATTTATGGCTAAAAAAATTCATTCATAACTTGGAATAAGGCTGCACCTTGATTTTTGTTACATTTTCTTTCGAAGGTTAAATAGGTTCAAAGCTTAACCGCATTGAAGTTATACCTAAAAACTACAAATATAATTCAAACTAGGATGCAAACTGAGGTAGGAGCGAACATGAATTATTGGGGGTTTTAAAAAAAGCATCTGCAAAAGACTCCTAATTAATTTTTGGGGACATTCAAAATAAGTGCAGTTAAAAATTTAAAAGTGTCACGATGAACCATCCGACCATTACGAAATAAGTAACTTCTAAAAGGGATTGAAAGGTCATCAGGGACATTATAAAGAAGTGTCATTTGAAAGCTTCGAAAAGAGCCAAGTAGCATAAGAACATATTTGAAAAATATCTTCAAAATGAACCCAATGCACCATCGAGCACTTGGGAAAGATGATATTTGAGAATGGCCCAATGAACTGTTGGGCAAATTTGAATGATGAACTTTGAAATTCCATGATCAAATATTGTGCAAATTGGAAACAAAGCAAAAAAATTCTTACACACAATTGAATTGTGATGGGTTCCACCCACTATGAAGATATTTCGAAACAAAGTGGGGTGCAAAAGTTTAGAAGTTCGTGATATACCATTAGGAAGATTTGAAAGAAGTACCATTCAAAAGTTTCAATTAACCAAAATGAAACATTAAGGATGTTCAAAAGTATATATTTCAAATGTTCCCAATGGAATGTCAAGGAAACAAAGATATTTTGAATGTGCTCAATGAAATATCGGGAAAAAGAAGATCTTTTGAATGTGCTTGATGAATTGTCAAGGAAAATAAGATTTTTCAAATTTTCCTAATAAACCATTGGGGAATTTTGAAAAAATATCTTTTGAATATGCCCAATAAACTATTGGGGACTTTTGAAAGAAGATATTTTGAATGTGTTGGAGGAATCACCTAGAACTTTATAAAGAATAAGCGTATAAATGCCTAATAGGTCATCAAGCCAAATTAAAAGGATATATTTCAAAATTCCCAATGGATTGTCAGGCACTTTTGGTAGAAGAGATTTTGGAAACACCCTATGGATTGTATTCATAAATATCCTAATATATTAGTGATTTGGTAACATAAAAAGATGAAATTCATTTGAATGTTCTTGGTGAACCATCGGGGTCTCTCAAAACATGATCTTTGAGAATGTCTTGATAGACCATTGATAAATTTCCAAAAAACACTCTCAAAAGTGGCTCGATAAACTCAAGAACTTTATATAAAATTTATTTGAGAATGTATGGGTAGACCATCAAGGAGAATTGAAAGTGCACTTACAAAGAGGTCCGAATAGACCATCTAGGAGAATTGAAATTTCAAATTCAAAAAGGGATCGATGGATGTGTTGAGGAATCCTTGAACAAAAGATTACTTTTAGAGGCACAAAGTTTTAAAATGGACAATAGTTAACACAATCTTCTAAAAGCTAGTGGATTGGATACCAAGGTAATATTTCAACAAGGAATTGAGACTAAAACAAAGATGAGGAACATACCAAAATATAGATCAAACAAAAGTCAAACTATTTGAATGAAACCTCAAAAAGGGTTGCATGAGTAACTACAATTATCAAGTAAAGATCAACAAGTTTTTACCAATCAAATCTAGAAAACCTTGAAGCATACCAACATCCAATCATTCTTCAATTCAACATCATCAAAAAGTGTAAAGCAAGAAGCAAGTATCGAAATTTAAAAGGAATGGGGGATCTCCAAGTCTAAGGATGTTACCCCTTGACATCTAGGGGTAACCAGAGTAGATTTTTCTCCTATGATCCTTACCATAGACAACAATTCCATAGATGAGATCCATGATTCTCCATAGACATTTTACTATAGATGCTTCCCACATTATGCTTAGCTCACTCACATTTGATGTTATGATGCTTGACATAAATGAGGTACATTATGTCATTGCTTCATATTAAGTGTTAACGCCTTATGTGTTTTTCATGAAAGTAGTGACCATTGATTGAGTCAAATGATGGATCATGATGCTCTAAATTTGTGCCTTTTTCCTTGTTTCACCTTGGTTCTCATCATCATCTTCTAGATAAGTGTTGTCATTCTTGGGTTGAGTTTTACTATTGGGGGGATTTGAGAAGGGTAGTGTGTCCATATCCCAGTCCATACATAACATTCTCCATCATTTCTGATTTCCATTATCCTGCTCATGGATTGGTTTTCATATGTCACACAAAAAGGTTCATGCTTCATAGTCCCATCAAAAGATCCTCACCCCCATCAAAGATTTAAGCTTGAGGTGAAGAGAATATAAAAAAGAAGAAGAGATAAAGGTCATTTTTATAGTTTCTTAGTATAAAAGCTAGAAAAACATTATTATTATAATGAGAAGGGTGATAGATCTCTCACGTAAATATAAAAAGCACTTCTCATTTATGAATCATTGCTAGAACTTGTGGAGAGAATTACTTGTCTACTTCTTGTTCTCTATATTTGCTATGGATGGATAAATAAATAAACTTCTTGAGGATGATGTCTTGTGTATTTCTTTAAAAATTTCATGGATGCTCTTGGCTAGGTTTTGAATATTGTTGGCGCGCGGTAGTAAGACCCTAGGTTCAAGTTATCTAACCAACAAAACCCTTCAGATACCGACCTTTTTCGGCATCACCTGCATGCAAGTGAAGTCTCACCCAAGGTAACTACTGGGACTGCAGGAACCAAGTTTCTGTAGAGATGAGGGGATGCGAGGTCATCAACATGTTCATTGATACTTATATACCCCGTGCACAATATTTTGTGTCCATTATTCCTTGATTAATTAGTAAACTCAATTATACAATACAATTATAATGCAAATTGTGGCATAGACCATTCATTAGAACATTCATAATTGTTGCACATCATTCCTATAACAAACAAAGCTAGATATAATAATGCATAAACAGAACATTCATGAACAATCACATAAAAATACACATTCAAACACATAATTCAACATGGTTCACCCAATCCTTGGGCTACATCCACAATGACTGGCTTCTTTATTATTCTTCACGTAATTCATCTTAGGCTTCAACACTGTGCTACAATAGATACATCATGATATCATTCCCCATCCTTCCTAGCTGCTCCGCAGTGCAATCGCCTCTCTGCAAAATCTCCCCTGAACCTTCAGACATAGACTCTCTCTCATTCTCAGTCTATTCTCTCAACAACAAGAACAACAACAACCTATTCTTCAACCCCCTATTCACTCAGCTGCCTATTCTTCTAAAACCATTACATATTTATACACAAAGTTTAGGGATCAAAACCCCACTATATTTTCCAAAAACCCTATGACAACTCATTACTACTCATTACAACTCATGACAAAACATAGTTCGTGCATGATTTTTCTACCTTCGCGCCTGCATGTTGCTTTTCCTTCCTTTTCACTTGCATGTTGCTTTTCCTACTTTGTCTCCTTGATTTATTTCCTTGCTTTATTCCCTTGCTTTATTTCCTTGCTTTATTTCCTTATGCACCACCAAATGTGCTTTTACTGCGCACTTCGACCCTGAATGCGCCTTTACTGCACACTCTGGTCTTGAATGTGCCTTTACTGCACACTCTGGTACTTCCTTCTCTTCTTTCCTCTGCTATTGTGCATCTCCTCAACCATTAGGATATTTCTCCAAATTGCATCCCAACAGGCCCCCAACACTCACCTATGGCTCATCTCGAGCCACTCAAGCCTATTGCATCACTCCCTTCCAAGACTCCATAATTGTTTGCAATGTCTCTTTGGCTGTAGTGAATTATTTCTTTGCCTCATCCTCCCTCTCCAAGATTTCTTCTACGACCTGTTTCCTTAGTGTTGCAAGATTCTCCTTGCAGTTGCGCTCGACTTGCTTCACCATGCCCTACGTCGCTGCCAATCCCCTATTATTTTGAGTGCTTCATTCTGTAGGGGTTCCAATTGCTATACGATAGTATTTTGCTCTGCCTTCACCTACTCTATCTCGTTGTATAACTATTTTTTTGCAAGGATGGCCATCATGCGTTTCATTGGTGGCAGAGTGTTTATGATTTCATTGGATTTCTACACCTTCTCCTGCACACTTCGTACTCTTTCCTCAATTTCCTTCAGCTCCAGATTCACCATCAGTTGTTTCCAAATATGTGTCCTTTCTTCACATAACCTTGCACACTCCTTATCAAGACTCTTAATGCTTGCGATAGAGGTTATGGATGTTATGTCTCTTTGTTCCTTCTCTGCAATTGTTGTACCTAGTATGGTGCATACTTCCAACTCTCCAATTGTGTTTCAGAATCCTTGAATTACTTCACTGATTTTTTATTTTTGCTCCTATATTGTGGCTTCTATCACCACCGGTATCTCGAGAATATCCCTATATATGTTACACACCAAATTTCCACACTACTAAGTGACACACTTATGTATCTCATTCTACTAAGTGTCACACTTATGTATAACTTATGTAGGTGTTGATTTGCCACATTCCTAAGTGTTGCACTTATATTCTACTAAGTGTCGTAATTGAATGTCACAACTTTATCATCATGTGAAATTGTTGGTCATGTTCCCTAGACAAATTTGAGGAGAAAACCCATCATATGGAGGCCAAAATACACTGTATCATCATGAGAAATCGTTGGTTATGTAATCCCTAGACAAATTGGTGAAGAAAAATCATCATTTGAAGGTCGAAAAACCACTTTTTACCTTGAGTTTTTTACCATTTTTGAGGACCGACACCCCCCTGTCCATATATATGGAGTGTCAGTCCCTTGGTGAGACTCCTTACTTAATTGTGGGGGAGTGTCAATGACACTCTGTACTAAGCCTTTGGGGAGCGTCAATTTGGTTACAAACAATTACACCTTTTTTGGAGGGAAGGCTCTGGGAGGTTGGAGTTTGTTTGAGTCAAAGAAATTCAAGTCCTATCTATCTACTTGATCCTACGTCGAAGATCCTAATTATTTGAGCCATATCCTCAATCATACTCCTAAAATAATCCATGGTCGTTAGGCCTTCATTTGTTATATAAGCAAGGTCATTCATGGGTAAAGGGGAGAGTTTGGAAGAGTATCAAACCTCTATTCTTATGATATTTAGAGATAGTTCAAAAACATTCTCATTATCTTCAGGTGGCGCTTAAGGGGATGGATAGGAGGAGCATTGGAGGAAGATTTCTCAACATCACATGACTGTAAGTGTTTTCCATTGTTTCTCATGAATATAATCTTGGCCTATTCCCATACTTTTGTCTCATTTAGTTTACATATGAATGTTTCTACTTATTTAATTTCGTTAGATTTGATTTCATCTAAATTTGTGCAAGTAGTAGAAGAGGAAGATCGTTTTGTCTAAGTGCACAGAGATCATGTTCAAGCTAGGATTGGATCCAATGCTGGAGAAACAAGGAGCAGTGAGGAAAACCTTCGCAAAAGGTGAACTCTTATTTCCTTTTCATTCTTCTCATTTTCATGTGTGAATAGATAGGAGCAAGGGATGTTAGTGTTCACTTTCTCTATTATGTCTTAACCGAAGAAAACCTAGCTAAGGGGAGCTTAACATGTCCACAGGGTAAGATTTCTCACAACAATATATCTTCTGGATGACTTTTTGTACCCTCTCGGCCTTTTGTTCAACCTTTTCCTTCTCTTGCAATACCTTAGTATGAACCTTCTTCAGGTCTTCCTTATCCGTTGCTACTTTGGTTAATTCCTTTGTCATTGATTTTGCACGGAATTGTATTTCCTATGCCACCCCTACCTATAAGCCATGTAAGGCTTCCATGGGTATCTGTGACAAGACTAAGTCCAGGTGACTTAGTACTTGTGCATGTTCCTTCATCTCCTACGTAGGGAACTCAATTAATTCATGTGAGATATTCAAAATTTGGCACCCTGATGTGATATCTGGCAGGTACGAAGTAGTGTCCCTTGCTTCTTTAGCCACGTGGGATAGTTGGCCTTCAATAGATCTTCTCTATGGTTCTATTCTCATTACCTCCAACCACTGTTGCATTGTCGTCAACTGCTCTTGCACCTTCTTGCTCATGTCTTTCTGTAGCTATAACACCTATTGAACTGCCTCCTCTACGACATCCCTCACTTGGTAGCCAATTCTATCAATATCATCATCGATCAAGGTGTAGATAAATAGTGGCTTATGTAATTTCATCTTCTTGCACATAGTTGTTGTTGTTCCCTCACCCTTTTCTTTCCTCTTTTCCTCTATGTTTGGGACTATCTCCTACGCGTCCCCTGTGCCATTGAATTTTTCATTTCCTTGTGCCTCATTTGGTTCTTCATCTTCATTGTCTCGTTCCTCTTCCTCATCAGGGTGATTTGTTTCTTTAGCTTGAAGTTTCCATTCTTCATCCCAGTCATTGGAAATAAGGAATACATCCTCCTTTGTCAACTTGTATCTTGTTGGAAACCACTGGTGCGTCATGTCTCTTTTATCTTGGATATACATATGGTGCATCCCTTCTTTGAAGCGCGCGATATCCTAATAGTTCTACACAGTCTCAACGATGATGTGCGGTGTGTGCTCTATGATTTTCCTAATCATTTCAAAGTAGACATAGAAGGTGACATTGTTGTCTTGTTGTCTCCCCTTGTGTGCATCATGCCATAAGTTAACATATTGTACCGTTGCATGATCTCTTAGTGATGTTTTCAAAAACTGGCACTCGTCCAACTCTCTTAAGGAAATCATTGCTATTAGTATGATAATCTAGGCATAGTGAAATTCCATGCCTTTCTCCTGGGATTCAGTGCAATCTATTAGAAACCGATTGACCAAAAACGTGGCCCAATTCATCTGGACCCCTTCTTTACACTTCTCCACAACTGTTATTATTACGGCCAACACCTCATCCTTCCGACATTTCCTTAATAATTTGTAGCCCAATACCTACGTTACAAATCTAACTACATCATTACTTATGCCGACAACATCCAACCCTCGCTTTCCTTTAAAGGTGTTGAAATTATCTTTCATACTTTTAGATAATGCCTTCTCCCTAGCCTTATTTGCGAATAATGTTACCAGATCCTCTCCTGTTGTCGGTAAGCCCATTATCCACGCAATCATCTGCATATCAATAGATACTGGTGTATCTAGCCATAAAGTTCCTTGATGGATGCAACTCAATAACAACTTAACACATGCATTTATTTCTAGACTTCTGCCAAAGTGTGGGATTTTTAACAAGTTTAATATCCCTAATTTTTCTAGCGCGGTCGCTGAGCTATGTGGCTCGACCAATATTGCACCTATCCATGGTACACTTTTAGTGAGTAAATACTTGTCCCGTGATAATTCAGGAAACTTCTATGCATCTGTTATGTCATGGTCTAAAAACTTCAAAGCAATGACCTTTCCCATCAGGCCCCTTTCAATAATAACACTGGGTGGTATTTCTGGCATAATCAATATGTACTTCACATCCTTGGGAAGTATAACCTGTCATGCGTTGTCCTTTCTTGGCGGTATGTAATCCCTTGGAAAACCTGACTACGAAGCTGAAGCTATGGGCGTTTCCTTGAATTCTGGTATGACCAGTGGTTGTGTTCAGGATGGTTTTCATGATGCAGTAGCTGGTGCCCCAACTTTTGGTGGTGCCATTTTTCCCTGCGACCAATGCTCCCCTTATTTGACTCTACCACTTCTCTGTGTCAACTTTGGTTCGCTTGTGGTCTGCTCTGTATTCTAACAACTCTTATGCATGCAAATACCCTTTCCCTGTTGACCTTTGGTGTGTTGTTATAACCCTTCGACAGTTGTCCCTGTACATTTGCGCCTGAACTAGTGGTCTAATCCACCAATTGTGTACTCAATACACAATTTAATGCTATTTTATTACCAAATATGCCATTGGATTTTTGCCTCGTACCACCAGTCTATCACGATCCCTAACAAATTTTTCCATTTATGACTATGCGTTGTCTTTATGCCTTGTCATTAACACTTCTTAATCGTCGTTGTCACCTTTTAATGCCTTTAATGGTATTGTCGGTCTTGTTCTGAGTAGTTTTTTTGGCTTCTACATGTAATCTCCCTGCTCGACACAGTTTCATCCATCTATGCAATACTCACTTCTTTTCCACACTTACTGTCGTTGCCACTTAATTTGTTTTCCCCTATTTTTCCTTTATTTTTGTTTTTTGTTTTTCCACTTTTTCTTTCTTTTGCCTACTATAATACACTATTGTGGTACATTCGTTCTTTCACAATTCAAAGTAGTGCATGAGATATTGGTTGTCCCTATAAAGTTTCAGCCGACTGCCATTCACCATTCTTCCCAGGACTTCACCATTCAATGTTTCCAACTACATATCACATGCCTCTGTCACATACTTAATTGCGTATGGTCCTAAACAATGTATTTGAAACTTTCATGGATGCTGCATAAACTTGGTGTCATATAGTAATTCTAAGTCCCCCACTTGAAACTTTTTATGTTTAATGTGTCTATCATGCCATGCCTTTTCTCTTTCCTTTTGAACTTGCTGATGGAACCCTATGATAAATCGGTCTTTCTCACGCTGTACCAATCGTGACAATCTCTCCTCTACTATGCCAGAGTCTGAAAGATTAGTAATCACTGCAATGCACAGGCTAGGCACAATAAACTCCATCAACATTATTTCTTCTTTCCCATAGACCAACCTAAAAGGTGTATGCACGATCAAATTTTTACTTGTAGTCCTATATGCCCATAATACTGAAGGGATACTCAAGTCCCAATGATCCCTTCATACATTACAGATATTTTTCAAAGCATTCTCCTGAATTTTATTAAAATATTATGTTTTCCCATTAGCACGAGGGTGATATGGCATACTCCTATGATGATGAATTTGAAATTCCTCAGTCAATGGTACAATTTTCTTATTTAGGAAGTGTGTCCCCTAGTCACTCAGTAGATTGTGCAAGCATCCAAATCATGTAACTACCTTATCAAATAGAAACCGTGCAACAGTCTCCGTGTTGCAATCTATGACTGGTGTTGCTTTTGCCCATCTAGTCAAATACTCTTTCATAGTGATTATATACCTATCTCTTGATCTTCTTGCTGGTGGGTTGATCGGTCCAACAAAGTCTGTTTCCCATTTATCAATTTCCTGCAACGTAACCTATGGGTACAAAGGCATCTCATCCCTTTTGGATGGCTTTTCCACCCTTTGAAAAACATCGCATGCTTGATAATATTCTTTAGCATCCTTGTGAAGTGTGGGCCACCAGAGCCTTACACACAAAATCTTATGCACGGTTGCTTTACCTAAGTAGTGTCCTCCTGCAATTCCTTTGTGCGCTTCTGAGAGTATCATTGACCTTTCATGCTCTAACACACATCATATTAATATTCCATCTGCACCTAACTTGTATAAGTTCCCTGCAATTAGTTGGTAGTTTGCTGATTTAACCACCAACTGTTTCTTCTGTGCCACTGTCATGTCGGACGAGGCCATTCCTATACTTAAAAATTGCACAATGTCTATGAAGTAGATGTCCACCATTTTAACTGGAAACAACTGCGTATCTGGCAAGTTTTCATCTAGATTCCCTGGATCTTCTCCTAATAGTATGCACGATAAGTGATATGGTCCTGCATTCAACTTCCCCGGTTTCACAACAACCTCAAAATCATATTCCTGGAACAACAACAACCATCTGCATGTTATCCCCCCCAACATTGTCTTGTTGATCTAGGTGGATATTGATGGCCACCTACCTATTCCAATTGGCTCAAAACAGTCTTCTGGAAACTTACTATTTTTAGTAGTTTTTCGGTTCCTAAACTTCCGGGGCCATTTTGAGGGCCTAAATGAAGTTTTTTCAGGTTCATGCACCTCAATGATAGTCAAAGGCTCTGACTGAGCCCCCAAAATGAATCTCCTTGACAATACCTTTCCAACGAGCTATCATGTGCCCCAAACATAGATCGTATGCTAAAGTTACACCCCAGGAAGTTGATACACCAAACTACCCAAAACGGGGTCCACAAAACTATTGGATTTTCATCTTCCGGGGTTAGGGTTTTGGATTTTCTTTATGTTAAAAAGGCCTTTAGAGCCTCATTGTAACAATCATCTTCTTGCAAATGTGAGTATCCGTCACATCTCTTCTCAGAGATAAGATACCACCATTCTAGCGAATCTTTCACTCTGTAATTTTACAGTCTGTACATTTTGCTCATTAATTGAAATTGTGTATTAATGTATCTCTGTGTTTATATCTCTGATATATTTATGTTATATTAGTAGATATCTGATATATCTCCATACATTTCTTTATTATATCTCCACTCTCATTTCATGCCGAAAATAATTCGGATCACTTGTTTACTAAGTATCTTAGTGCATAATGGTCTGTATACATCTTAAAATGAGAACCCAACAAATAATGTCTAAACTTATGCAACACATATACCATTGCTAATCCAACGCATAAATTTCTCATTAAAAAATATAAATAATGATTATTCATCACCCGATTACTACTCCTATTTTACTCCTAAATGTTCCCTTATCTCCTTCTCTTTTCCTATTTGAGTGGGTGCACATGTAGTCACTACTTTATTTAATTAATTCCTCTAATTAATATTTCACAAGTCTACTTATCTTTTCACACACATCTATTTGAATTTGAATTCTTTTTTCCTATTTTTTTCTCCTTGTTTTTATGAGTGCACTAGTAATTAAAATTTTAAATTAATTAAAAGTAATTTTCTTCTATTTCATACATATTTCCAAATGCATTCATTTTTCTAATAAATTTTAAATATAATACCTTATTTTTCCTTTTTATGAAATGTGTAATAATCTATATTCTCAA
>SNQJ01S0029235.1:99099-112105 GCA_010110895.2 Picea sitchensis
ATGATGCTTGACATAAATGAGGTACATTATGTCATTGCTTCATATTAAGTGTTAACGCCTTATGTGTTTTTCATGAAAGTAGTGACCATTGATTGAGTCAAATGATGGATCATGATGCTCTAAATTTGTGCCTTTTTCCTTGTGTTGACACTCAGAACTGAAATGGGTTGCGACAAATCAATCCCAAGGCAACCTCGAACCACTTTGGATTGGAAGCTGCTCTCCTCCAACCCGAGAGGGATCTCTCAAAAAATGTCACAAAATGAAATTAAGTAAGCGTGAAATGGTGGGCAGATTTATGGGTAAATGATGGTCTTGGATTTTTGGAGTTTGGGGGTTAAACCAGGGAAATGGTCCATTGGGCATGGAGTCAAATGAAAACCGAAGAAAAGAGACAATAACAAAGATCAAATAACTTGCGGAAAGTGAGGCAAAGTAAGTCTATCTTTCAGCGCTTTAATTGTTATGATGCGGTAGCGGAAAGAAAAAGGAAAAGCCGATGTAGCAAAGAATATATGCAGAATTCCGAAAGTGTAGGCTGGTCTTGCACCCGTTGATAGATGGTGCAGAGGAAAGACATCAAACAATTACAGAAAACCATAATCCATTCGTTATGGTAGTGGTCGTACTAAAGTATAACGAAGCCCATCAGTTAGAAGAAAACGAAATGTAATGCAGTTATAGGAAAACAAACTGGTACACAGGAAGAAATAAACAAAATGGTAATAACAATATCAACTGTGGGTAAGGAACACATAAATGAAGTCCAAACATATTTAACACAGTTGAAAAGGAGAAGAACATGCTGAAAGAAATCAACCGTGATGAATCCCACAGTTACAAGGAAAAAATCATCTTTATTACTCCATTAATCACTTACAAAATAACTCAGCAATACAATGGAACCCTCTTCGAAAGAGGTTTCCCCCCAACGCTGTACTCATGCCCCTCCTCCTTTCTGTTCTAAATCAGTCTTTTTTAAAAGGAAAAATAAAAACTCTTTGTGTGCCAGGAATCTGAAACGTTTTGTCTTCATGGAAAACTACGACTGCCAGGTGCTTTGCCAGCTTCGTTGAACCGTTATTAATCATTTGACAAGTGGACAGAAATTTCAACGTGTATGAATTAATGCATATAGCATGAACTTCTAATTACAAAATAAAATAAATGTGCTAGTCTTTCAGTTAGGCACAGGTGAAAAACGACCAACTGAACAAGGACATTGGCGGTGAAAAGCATGAAGCCGGCTGCCGCAGACTGCTCCTCCAAAAGAGATCCTCAGGCGAAATGAATGCACTGTGCACACTAACAATAGCCATACCGATCATGCAATAATAAATAATCACAGACCCATCATCCATTTTGTCTTCTGCTACTAAAGTTACAAGTGGTCCCTGCTCTACTGATTTAAGAGCCTTGATGGAAGCTCCATGCCCGGTTCCAGGTTTCTCATTCAGTTTTCTTCGTAGCCATAGCTAATAACATGTATATCTCTTTGATGAGTGCAGTTGGATTGGTCGATTATGGAACACCACTGTTTTCCATGAGAGTTGATGCAATGAACACCGAGGACTGGCCAAACGACTTCTCAAAGCTTTTCTGAGAGACTAAGAGCTGTCTCTTGTAATCATCATAGTTTTGGATTTCTCGCATATTGAAGATTGTAGCATTTAAATCTTCCTGTGGAGCGGATTTCTTATGATAGATGCTCTTGGATCTCGGACAACAACAACAACACAACACAGTGATGGCAAGCAACCGTGGCTCGCCTTAGGTCTGGGCGCGGATGGAGGGCCGTAGCCATAGAGGGCTTGTCAGTTAAAAACACATCAAGTACCCAAATATACTGGCCCTTGGATGCCATCCGATCCCTTCGTGTTGAGGTCGAAGAAGACAGTGTTTCGATTGGCATATCGATCGCTGCGATCGATACCATCGACCTCTACGGTAACTGCACGTAGCACACGTTCCTTCCAACCTGAGGATCCAATCGAACGACCTTGCTGTTATTGACATAGTGATTAGAATCCGAGTTCAGCAGGTATGTCGATACGGCAGACACTCGAACCAATATATTCATGGCACCGACCTTCTTATGGTGCTGGTACCCGGGTCGTTTCTCATGAGAAACATAGACAAGTCGGGGGAGTTCGTTGCCTTCTACGTCATGCGCTCCTGTGTGTCTCAAGGATACCTGAATCATTATGACTATCGTTCCCCGGCCAAGATGTTCCATCCTGCATGATCCATCTGATCGAATTTTTGATCTGCCACTCGCTTCTTCAAGATGGCAGCAACAATCTGAAACGAAATATTGCTGGTGTATTCCAACTCTCTAGGAAAACCCTTTAAAATTTTCATTCGGGCCGTCGCCTTCTTCACCTCCGCATCGGGAAAACAAATATTAGACGACAGGCCTCCAGTTTCTACATAGGTCTTTACTACAGAATCAATTTAACATGCGATAATCCTGGCTGCTGCAGACAACTTTGCATTTTCTGCATCTGTTGATGTATCTATCAATAATCTGACTGGAGCTATACCATATGAAATGGGCGGTTTGAAGAATTTTTCAGCCTTGTACAATTCAACTAATTCTGGAAACGGTAGTCGTTTCACTTAGCATCGTTTATGTTCTGACAGATGGTGCGTTACGTAGATTCTTTCTTCGGATCTTGGAGACTGCCAGGTGCTCTGACAACAACAATCAAAGATATTTGGTCCTCATGTTGGTATCTAACGTTTTTCCATAGGAAGGAGAGAAACGTTACCTCAAAACGTTCGACGCTGTCAATGCTACAGCGCATACAAAGAACTATATTATTCTGACAAAATCTATATTGGTGCAGCTGATACTGACATATGATTATTTCCATTGCCGCTGCTCTAGGTTCTGTTTTGTAACAGAGATGAGCCCCTGTAGTTTTGACTATTCCCAAACACCACGAGAGCCGGGAACTCTCGGTCGATGGTGCTGGCACCTACTGTGGTTATCCATGGCACCGTGTTGAAAATCGCAGAATAAATTGGCCATTCATTACCAGCAGAGTATGAAACAAAAACACCCTTCTGAATGGCTCCGAGAGCTCCAATCGCTATCGTATGTCTAAGATCTCACCATATGCACCATGCCCATGCGATATGCCAGGGTTTTTCCCGTCCTTTTTTATTTTATGTGAATAAACAACTGTTAGAGGAACATATATATATGATCCATGGAAGGTACATCTCGCTGTTCGCATGCATAAAATTCAGGCGGGTCATTCTAGCATTGTTGAAAACTTCCATAACTAGCCCGCCAAAACTCTAGAAAGCTCATTCCATGCTGGAAACACATTGCTGATAGAAACCAAATACTCTCTAGGTCTGAAATCTTAGGAGTAAGTGATTTGGCAGACAACAAACATGCAACATGCAATATCGCATACACCACTACCAACACTGAATGCCCGCATAAAACATGCAATCGTAAAGATGAGCCTTTGGAAACCATAAAACAGAGGTGAGGATCGGGAGAGAAAAATGTTAACCAGTCCACAAGCTATCCTTTTCCTTTGTGCTAAACGATCCAAGGCAATGGCAGGTGCCACCCCCTTAAATGCAGGCCGAGTTGGCCAGAAGTAAATAGACCTCCAACCCAGACAGTGTATTTCGAATCCTGTCAATGCATCTTCTGCGCTCGATCCATACCTCCATCCAATATTCATACATAACATATCCACCAATAGAGTCCTCCAGCACATAAAAAATACAAAGCAATATCTCCGGAGTCCAACTCGTCTTGAGTATATATTTAAAACTCAGGAAGCTATAAATTTATCCAACAGATATGTCTTCATTTTTCAGTCATTTAGTCTGGATCTCAAGAATAGTCACAGGCATGACAGAGCAATGTATAATCAACATTTTCAATAGTGAGAACTTCCACCCATCAAAGTTCAATATGCACATGCCTCTCTTAGAAAGAGAGTTTTAGAGAATCGGAAAAAGTTTAAGACCGGGCTTATTGCCACATACCCAATCATGAAATGGGAGTTGATCAGGGTTATTACTACAGATATAATCATGAAAAGGAAATCGAAAGATATAATCACAATACTGCTGAACCTTATGGGATTCCTAGATACTACCTGTAAACAGTACGAAGAACCCCAAAGGAAGCTTGGGATAAAAAATACTGAGTAGAGCAATTTTGATATCTGTTACAACACCTTGTTTCACCTTGGTTCTCATCATCATATTCTAGATAAGTGTTGTCACTCTTGGGTTGAGTTGTACTATTGGGGGGATTTGAGAAGGGTAGTGTGTCCATATCCCAGTCCATACATAAAATTCTCCATCATTTCTGATTTCCATTATCCTGCTCATGGATTGGTTTTCATATGTCACACAAAAAGGTTCATGCTTCATAGTCCCATCAAAAGATCCTCACCCCCATCAAAGATTTAAGCTTGAGGTGAAGAGGATATAAAAAAGAAGAAGAGATAAAGGTTATTTTTATAGTTTCTTAGTATAAAAGCTAGGAAAACATTATTGTTATAATGAGAAGGGTGATAGATCTCTCACGTAAATATAAAAAGCACTTCTCATTTATGAATCATTGGTAGAACTTGTGGAGAGAATTACTTGTGTACTTCTTGTTCTCTATATTTTCTATGGATGGATAAATAAATAAACTTCTTGAGGATGATGTCTTGTGTATTTCTTTAAAAATTTCATGGATGCTCTTGGCTAGGTTTTGAATATTGTTGGCGCGCGGTAGTAAGACCATAGGTTCAAGTTATCTAACCAACAAAACCCTTCAGATACCGACCTTTTTCGGCATCACCTGCATGCAAGTGAAGTCTCACCCAAGGTAACTACTGGGACTGCAGGAACCGAGTTTCTGCAGAGATGAGGGGATGTGAGGTCATCAACATGTTCATTGATACTTATATACCTTGTGCACAATATTTTGTGTCCATTATTCCTTGATTAATTAGTAAACTCAATTATACAATACAATTATAATGCAAATTGTGGCATAGACCATTCATTAGAACATTCGTAATTGCTGCACATCATTCCTATAACAAACAAAGATAGATATAATAATGCATAAATAGAACATTCATGAACAATCACATAAAAAGACACATTCAAACACATAATTCAACATGGTTCACCCAATCCTTGGGCTACATCCACAATGACTGGCTTCTTTTTTATTCTTCATGTAATTCATCTTAGGCTTGCGCACCGTGCTACAATAGATACATCATGATATCATTCCCCATCCTTCCTAGCTTCTCTGCAGTGCAATCGCCTCTCTGCAAAATCTCCCTTGAACCTTCATACATAGACTCTCTCTCATTCTCAGTCTATTCTCTCAGCAACAAGAACAACAACAACCTATTCTTCAACCCCCTATTCGCTCAGTCGCCTATTCTTCTAAAACCATTACATATTTATACACAAAGTTTAGGGATCAAAACCCCACTATATTTTCCAAAAACCCTATGACAACTCATTACTACTCATTACAACTCATGACAAAACATAGTTCGTGCATGATTTTTCTGCCTTCACGCCTGCATGTTGCTTTTCCTTCCTTTTCACCTGCATGTTGCTTTTCCTACTTTGTCTCCTTGCTTTATTTCCTTGCTTTATTCCCTTTCTTTATTTCCTTATGCACCACCAAATGTGCTTTTACTGCGCACTTCGACCCTAAATGCGCCTTTACTGCACACTCTGGTCTTGAATGTGCCTTTACTGCACACTCTGGTACTTCCTTCTCTTCTTTCCTCTGTTATTGTGCATCTCCTCAACCATTAGGATATTTCTCCAAATTGCATCCCAACAGGCCCCCAACACTCACCTATGGCTCATCTCGAGCCACTCAAGCCTATTGCATCGCTCCCTTCCAAAACTCCATAATTGTTTGCAATGTCTCTCTAGCTGTAGTGAATTATTTCTTTGCCTCATCCTCCCTCTCCAAGATTTCTTCTACGGCCTGTTTCCTTAGTGTTGCAAGCTTCTCCTTGCAGTCGCGCTCGACTTGCTTCACCATGCCCTACGTCGCTGCCAATCCCCCTATTATTTTGAGTGCTTCATCCTGCAGGGGTTCCAATTGCTATACAATAATATTCTTCTCTGCCTTCACCTACTCTATCTCGTTGTCTAACTATTTATTCGCAAGGATGGCCATCATGCGTTTCGTTGGTGACAGAGTGTTTATGATTTCATTGGATTTCTACACCTTCTCCTACACACTTCGTACTCTTTCCTCAATTTCCTTCAGCTCCAGATTCACCGTCAGTTGTTTCCAAATATGCGTCCTTTCTTCACATAACCTTGCACACTCCTTACCGAGACTCTTAATGATTGCGATAGAGGTTATGGATGTTATGTCTCTTTGTTCCTTCTCTGCAATTGTTGTACCTAGTATGGTGCGTACTTCCAACTCTCCAACTGTGTTTCAGAATCCTTGAATTACTTCACTGGTTTTTGATATTTTCTCCTATATTGTGGCTTCTATCACCACCGGTATCTTGAGAATCTCCCTATATATGTTACACACCAAATTTCCACACTACTAAGTGGCACACTTATGTATCTCATTCTACTAAGTGTCACACTTATGTATAACTTATGTAGGTGTTGATTTGCCACATTCCTAAGTGTTGCACTTATATTCTACTAAGTGTCGTAATTGAATGTCACAACTTTATCATCATGTGGAATTGTTGGTCATGTTCCCTAGACAAATTTGAGGAGAAAACCCATCATATGGAGGCAAAAATACACTGTATAATCATGAGAAAGTGTTGGTTATGTAAGCCCTAGACAAATTGGTGAAGAAAAATCATCATTTGAAGGTCGAAAAACCACTTTTTACCTTGAGTTTTTGACCGTTTTTTAGGACCGACGCCCCCCTGCCCATATATATGGAGTGTCAGTCCCTTGGTGAGACTCCTTACTTAACTGTGGGGGAGTGTCAATGACACTCTGTACTAAGCCTTTGGGGAGCGTCAATTTGGTTACAACTAATTCCACCTTTTTTGGAGGGAAGGCTCTAGGAGGTTGGAGTTTGTTTGGGTCAAAGAAATTCAAGTCCTATCTATCTACTTGATCCTACGCCAAAGATCTTAATTATTTAAGCCATATCCTCAATTATAATCCTAAAATAATCCATGGTGGTTGGGCCTTGATTTGTTATATAAGCAAGGTCATTCATGGGTAAAGGGGAGAGTTTGGAAGAGTATCAAACCTCTATTCTTATGATATTTAGAGATAGTTCAGAAGCATTCTCATTATCTTCAGGTGGCGCTTAAGGGGATGGATAGGAGGAGCATTGGAGGAAGATTTCTCAACATCACATGACTGTAAGTGTTTTCCATTGTTTCTCATGAATATAATCTTGGCCTATTCCCATACTTTTGTCTCATTTAGTTTACATATGAATGTTTCTACTTATTTAATTTCGTTAGATTTGATTTCATCTAAATTTGTGCAAGTAGTAGAAGAGGAAGATCGTTTTGTCTAAGTGCACAGAGATCATGTTCAAGCTAGGATTGGATCCAATGCTGGAGAAACAAGGAGCAGTGAGGAAAACCTTCGCAAAAGGTGAACTCTTATTTCCTTTTCATTCTTCTCATTTTCATGTGTGAATAGATAGGAGCAAGGGATGTTAGTGTTCACTTTCTCTATTATGTCTTAACCGAAGAAAACCTAGCTAAGGGGAGCTTAACATGTCCACAGGGTAAGATTTCTCACAACAATATATCTTCTGGATGACTTTTTGTACCCTCTCGGCCTTTTGTTCAACCTTTTCCTTCTCTTGCAATACCTTAGTATGAACCTTCTTCAGGTCTTCCTTATCCGTTGCTACTTTGGTTAATTCCTTTGTCATTGATTTTGCACGGAATTGTATTTCCTATGCCACCCCTACCTATAAGCCATGTAAGGCTTCCATGGGTATCTGTGACAAGACTAAGTCCAGGTGACTTAGTACTTGTGCATGTTCCTTCATCTCCTACGTAGGGAACTCAATTAATTCATGTGAGATATTCAAAATTTGGCACCCTGATGTGATATCTGGCAGGTACGAAGTAGTGTCCCTTGCTTCTTTAGCCACGTGGGATAGTTGGCCTTCAATAGATCTTCTCTATGGTTCTATTCTCATTACCTCCAACCACTGTTGCATTGTCGTCAACTGCTCTTGCACCTTCTTGCTCATGTCTTTCTGTAGCTATAACACCTATTGAACTGCCTCCTCTACGACATCCCTCACTTGGTAGCCAATTCTATCAATATCATCATCGATCAAGGTGTAGATAAATAGTGGCTTATGTAATTTCATCTTCTTGCACATAGTTGTTGTTGTTCCCTCACCCTTTTCTTTCCTCTTTTCCTCTATGTTTGGGACTATCTCCTACGCGTCCCCTGTGCCATTGAATTTTTCATTTCCTTGTGCCTCATTTGGTTCTTCATCTTCATTGTCTCGTTCCTCTTCCTCATCAGGGTGATTTGTTTCTTTAGCTTGAAGTTTCCATTCTTCATCCCAGTCATTGGAAATAAGGAATACATCCTCCTTTGTCAACTTGTATCTTGTTGGAAACCACTGGTGCGTCATGTCTCTTTTATCTTGGATATACATATGGTGCATCCCTTCTTTGAAGCGCGCGATATCCTAATAGTTCTACACAGTCTCAACGATGATGTGCGGTGTGTGCTCTATGATTTTCCTAATCATTTCAAAGTAGACATAGAAGGTGACATTGTTGTCTTGTTGTCTCCCCTTGTGTGCATCATGCCATAAGTTAACATATTGTACCGTTGCATGATCTCTTAGTGATGTTTTCAAAAACTGGCACTCGTCCAACTCTCTTAAGGAAATCATTGCTATTAGTATGATAATCTAGGCATAGTGAAATTCCATGCCTTTCTCCTGGGATTCAGTGCAATCTATTAGAAACCGATTGACCAAAAACGTGGCCCAATTCATCTGGACCCCTTCTTTACACTTCTCCACAACTGTTATTATTACGGCCAACACCTCATCCTTCCGACATTTCCTTAATAATTTGTAGCCCAATACCTACGTTACAAATCTAACTACATCATTACTTATGCCGACAACATCCAACCCTCGCTTTCCTTTAAAGGTGTTGAAATTATCTTTCATACTTTTAGATAATGCCTTCTCCCTAGCCTTATTTGCGAATAATGTTACCAGATCCTCTCCTGTTGTCGGTAAGCCCATTATCCACGCAATCATCTGCATATCAATAGATACTGGTGTATCTAGCCATAAAGTTCCTTGATGGATGCAACTCAATAACAACTTAACACATGCATTTATTTCTAGACTTCTGCCAAAGTGTGGGATTTTTAACAAGTTTAATATCCCTAATTTTTCTAGCGCGGTCGCTGAGCTATGTGGCTCGACCAATATTGCACCTATCCATGGTACACTTTTAGTGAGTAAATACTTGTCCCGTGATAATTCAGGAAACTTCTATGCATCTGTTATGTCATGGTCTAAAAACTTCAAAGCAATGACCTTTCCCATCAGGCCCCTTTCAATAATAACACTGGGTGGTATTTCTGGCATAATCAATATGTACTTCACATCCTTGGGAAGTATAACCTGTCATGCGTTGTCCTTTCTTGGCGGTATGTAATCCCTTGGAAAACCTGACTACGAAGCTGAAGCTATGGGCGTTTCCTTGAATTCTGGTATGACCAGTGGTTGTGTTCAGGATGGTTTTCATGATGCAGTAGCTGGTGCCCCAACTTTTGGTGGTGCCATTTTTCCCTGCGACCAATGCTCCCCTTATTTGACTCTACCACTTCTCTGTGTCAACTTTGGTTCGCTTGTGGTCTGCTCTGTATTCTAACAACTCTTATGCATGCAAATACCCTTTCCCTGTTGACCTTTGGTGTGTTGTTATAACCCTTCGACAGTTGTCCCTGTACATTTGCGCCTGAACTAGTGGTCTAATCCACCAATTGTGTACTCAATACACAATTTAATGCTATTTTATTACCAAATATGCCATTGGATTTTTGCCTCGTACCACCAGTCTATCACGATCCCTAACAAATTTTTCCATTTATGACTATGCGTTGTCTTTATGCCTTGTCATTAACACTTCTTAATCGTCGTTGTCACCTTTTAATGCCTTTAATGGTATTGTCGGTCTTGTTCTGAGTAGTTTTTTTGGCTTCTACATGTAATCTCCCTGCTCGACACAGTTTCATCCATCTATGCAATACTCACTTCTTTTCCACACTTACTGTCGTTGCCACTTAATTTGTTTTCCCCTATTTTTCCTTTATTTTTGTTTTTTGTTTTTCCACTTTTTCTTTCTTTTGCCTACTATAATACACTATTGTGGTACATTCGTTCTTTCACAATTCAAAGTAGTGCATGAGATATTGGTTGTCCCTATAAAGTTTCAGCCGACTGCCATTCACCATTCTTCCCAGGACTTCACCATTCAATGTTTCCAACTACATATCACATGCCTCTGTCACATACTTAATTGCGTATGGTCCTAAACAATGTATTTGAAACTTTCATGGATGCTGCATAAACTTGGTGTCATATAGTAATTCTAAGTCCCCCACTTGAAACTTTTTATGTTTAATGTGTCTATCATGCCATGCCTTTTCTCTTTCCTTTTGAACTTGCTGATGGAACCCTATGATAAATCGGTCTTTCTCACGCTGTACCAATCGTGACAATCTCTCCTCTACTATGCCAGAGTCTGAAAGATTAGTAATCACTGCAATGCACAGGCTAGGCACAATAAACTCCATCAACATTATTTCTTCTTTCCCATAGACCAACCTAAAAGGTGTATGCACGATCAAATTTTTACTTGTAGTCCTATATGCCCATAATACTGAAGGGATACTCAAGTCCCAATGATCCCTTCATACATTACAGATATTTTTCAAAGCATTCTCCTGAATTTTATTAAAATATTATGTTTTCCCATTAGCACGAGGGTGATATGGCATACTCCTATGATGATGAATTTGAAATTCCTCAGTCAATGGTACAATTTTCTTATTTAGGAAGTGTGTCCCCTAGTCACTCAGTAGATTGTGCAAGCATCCAAATCATGTAACTACCTTATCAAATAGAAACCGTGCAACAGTCTCCGTGTTGCAATCTATGACTGGTGTTGCTTTTGCCCATCTAGTCAAATACTCTTTCATAGTGATTATATACCTATCTCTTGATCTTCTTGCTGGTGGGTTGATCGGTCCAACAAAGTCTGTTTCCCATTTATCAATTTCCTGCAACGTAACCTATGGGTACAAAGGCATCTCATCCCTTTTGGATGGCTTTTCCACCCTTTGAAAAACATCGCATGCTTGATAATATTCTTTAGCATCCTTGTGAAGTGTGGGCCACCAGAGCCTTACACACAAAATCTTATGCACGGTTGCTTTACCTAAGTAGTGTCCTCCTGCAATTCCTTTGTGCGCTTCTGAGAGTATCATTGACCTTTCATGCTCTAACACACATCATATTAATATTCCATCTGCACCTAACTTGTATAAGTTCCCTGCAATTAGTTGGTAGTTTGCTGATTTAACCACCAACTGTTTCTTCTGTGCCACTGTCATGTCGGACGAGGCCATTCCTATACTTAAAAATTGCACAATGTCTATGAAGTAGATGTCCACCATTTTAACTGGAAACAACTGCGTATCTGGCAAGTTTTCATCTAGATTCCCTGGATCTTCTCCTAATAGTATGCACGATAAGTGATATGGTCCTGCATTCAACTTCCCCGGTTTCACAACAACCTCAAAATCATATTCCTGGAACAACAACAACCATCTGCATGTTATCCCCCCCAACATTGTCTTGTTGATCTAGGTGGATATTGATGGCCACCTACCTATTCCAATTGGCTCAAAACAGTCTTCTGGAAACTTACTATTTTTAGTAGTTTTTCGGTTCCTAAACTTCCGGGGCCATTTTGAGGGCCTAAATGAAGTTTTTTCAGGTTCATGCACCTCAATGATAGTCAAAGGCTCTGACTGAGCCCCCAAAATGAATCTCCTTGACAATACCTTTCCAACGAGCTATCATGTGCCCCAAACATAGATCGTATGCTAAAGTTACACCCCAGGAAGTTGATACACCAAACTACCCAAAACGGGGTCCACAAAACTATTGGATTTTCATCTTCCGGGGTTAGGGTTTTGGATTTTCTTTATGTTAAAAAGGCCTTTAGAGCCTCATTGTAACAATCATCTTCTTGCAAATGTGAGTATCCGTCACATCTCTTCTCAGAGATAAGATACCACCATTCTAGCGAATCTTTCACTCTGTAATTTTACAGTCTGTACATTTTGCTCATTAATTGAAATTGTGTATTAATGTATCTCTGTGTTTATATCTCTGATATATTTATGTTATATTAGTAGATATCTGATATATCTCCATACATTTCTTTATTATATCTCCACTCTCATTTCATGCCGAAAATAATTCGGATCACTTGTTTACTAAGTATCTTAGTGCATAATGGTCTGTATACATCTTAAAATGAGAACCCAACAAATAATGTCTAAACTTATGCAACACATATACCATTGCTAATCCAACGCATAAATTTCTCATTAAAAAATATAAATAATGATTATTCATCACCCGATTACTACTCCTATTTTACTCCTAAATGTTCCCTTATCTCCTTCTCTTTTCCTATTTGAGTGGGTGCACATGTAGTCACTACTTTATTTAATTAATTCCTCTAATTAATATTTCACAAGTCTACTTATCTTTTCACACACATCTATTTGAATTTGAATTCTTTTTTCCTATTTTTTTCTCCTTGTTTTTATGAGTGCACTAGTAATTAAAATTTTAAATTAATTAAAAGTAATTTTCTTCTATTTCATACATATTTCCAAATGCATTCATTTTTCTAATAAATTTTAAATATAATACCTTATTTTTCCTTTTTATGAAATGTGTAATAATCTATATTCTCAA